>WSYH01000970.1:0-149545 GCA_036426205.1 Ascaphus truei | reverse complement strand
GTGCTGATGTTAACATTGTAAACTCCTGTCATTCACAGTGGCTGTATCACAAAATTACTATAATAAGACTGTAACACAACATTTCTAAAATACAATCTTCACATAGTGCTACATATGGTATATCAAAAAGCATAAATTACAATCTTCACATAGTGCTACATATGGTATATCAAAAAGCATAAATTATACAATTAATAAACTTTGATACATTAAAATATATATATAAACATTAATGTCTGGGACCATTATTACAGTGATATTTAATAATAATTACATATATTATAATGAGCTTTATTTAAAAACAATGGGACTACAGGAAGTATCCATATAGTATATATGGGACAAGACGAGCAGAGGACTCAGAGGAAATTATTGATGTTGGCTGACATATTTTATATGTCTTAATATTTGATATACAATCAACTATCCCTCAAAAAGGATGCCAGGTCAAACTCGATGTTTAGACCTTTTGGGGTTAATGTTTTTAGGGTGTATATCCAATAGCTTTCACGCCGCGATATTAGATAGATTTTATCTCCCCCTCTCCAATTTTGTTTGGGACAATCTATACCCTTGCAGACCAATCCCTCGGGGTTTTGGTTATGTTTTATTTTAAAGCGATTCGAGACACTGTGTCTCGAGACCCCTTTTAATATTGTAGATATGCTCCGCAAAGCATCTCTTTAATGGTCTACCTGTTCGCCCTACATATTGTAGCCCACAGGGGCATTCTAACAGGTAGACCGTAAAGGAACTTTTACAATTTATAAAAGACTTAATTGGAAATACAGCACCTGTTGTGTTTGATTTGAATTCCCTACATTTGGCACTGTATTCACAGCCAATACATTTCCCACATGTGAAGAACCCATTGAGTTCCCTTAGCCATGTAGTGTTGGATTTTTTTGCTACATCAAATGGACAGCTAGGAGAGAGTTGCAGTTTGAGGTTATTTGCCCTTTTAAACACTATTTGTGGACTTTTTGGTAGAATAGTGTTTAATGTTAGGTCTCCCTGTAGGATTCCCCAATGTTTTTTGATTATTTGGGTAATTTTCGGAGCCATGGCATTATATTTGGTGATGAATGGAATAAACTCCCCTTCCTTGGATATCTTTTTATTTTTATTCGAATCCATTACTATTAAATCTTCCCTTGGGATATTTTTTACAGATTCCAACGCCCTTGTTACCTTGGTGTAATTATATTCCCTATCCATAAATTTATCCATTAGTTCTTCTGCCTGTATATTAAATACCCCAGTTTTCGAGCAATTACGTTTGGTTCTTAAGAATTGGCCCTTGGGTATATTATTTATCCATCTTGGATTATGATGACTTGATGCCAACAAATAAGTGTTGGCATCCACCTTCTTATAGAAGGTTTTTGTCTCAATGGATCCTTCCTCTATATATAGGGTTAGATCTAAGAAGTCTATGGTTTGGGGACTGGTACTGAAGGTGAATTTTAAGTTTAATTGATTTTGGTTCAGGTACTCTTGGAATTTAAGTAAATCCTCATCACTTCCCCCCCAGATACACAGCACATCGTCAATGTAGCGTTTCCATAGCACCAGGTCCTCCCCATATGGGTTGCGGGATAGGATATTATCCTCTTCCCACATACCCATAAAGATGTTGGCATAACTGGGGGCGAACCTGGTGCCCATTGCGGTGCCGCATATCTGGAGGTAGAAGCTTTCATCATGGTGGAAGAAATTATGGGTTAGAATGAAATTTTTAAATTCTACCTCTAAGCTGTCATCCCGATCCAAAACTCTCCTAATAGCTTAAATAGCACCCTACAGCACCAATGCTCCATTACCCCTTAGGAAGTGACGTCAGCAGTCACGAAACGAGCGTAGGGTGGAGCGTAGCTGCACGCATTGCTACGTGCCAGTACCAGCTGAGGAGGTTGCTGTTGGAGGTGACGTCATCTGAGGTGGACCTGGCGCTCTGAATTGCGGCTGCGAAGAAGAGATACACGCGGGATCCAGCCTCCACTCACACCACTGTTCAGCCCCTCATGCTTGCGGATGGCACATTGTAAATCGTGCAGTTAGATCATCTAGCATGTGAGTGCATCAAATGTTGGTCTTTTTATTGTTTTATTAAATTGTAATGTACCACACTATTTTGCATTTTATCTTTTGTGTACCATTGGGCAAATCGGCCATCTGTGGAGCGGGAGCATCACCAGTGGGGAACCCTGCGAGAGACACAAACCTCCGGTCTAAAGATACCTTTCAAGGCCTGCATATACCCATCTAGATGTAAGTATCTAGCAGCTGTGTGGATGAGGCTTCAATTCACATGAGATACTGCGCAATGGTCTCCTGTTCTCTTTGATTACAGATAATCGAATATTGGAAGGAAATCAGAAGGTCAGACTGTGGACATTTACGAACTAGTTCTACAAAAGCAGGACTATAATATCAGGTTTACGCACTTGATAGTGCGCCAAGGACATTGCTCTCTGTACCAACACTCTTTTGTTTATAGCTATATGGAATAGCTTGTTTATAATCCTAGGCAGCCCATTCCCATACCCTCCCCTAATCTGGTGGTTTGTGGACCATTGTGTTTAGTGGTTATCCAATTACATTAGACACACTAATTAAATGTGACAATCAATTAATTCATATTTGTTGTTCACTATAATTTATTGTACACATATTTCACAATAGGTTGAGCTCTTGGTTGTAGTATAGTTTCTCTTTTTCACCAATATAGAGCTGATGCATGCATGGGTGGAGGTGCATGGCTGTATGAGATGTGGGCCGTGGTTTGGCTTGGTTATGTACGTCCGGGGTTGCGAGCTGTGTGTGCTGTGTGCTGTGTGTGCACTGCGTGTTGAATGTAGGGGTATGGGCATGTAAGTATGCATGCTCTGTGGTATATAGGTGTGTTGTGTACATGGTACCCCTAGGGCGCAGGGTGCATGCATACGGATATGCTTCTATATGCATGTGCATGCGGTTACATGGTTACATAGACACATCATAATTCAAACTCAAAAGAATCAGTTTCCTTGATACCATTTGACGTTGAGCCCTTCCTAATAAAGTTTCAATGGGGCTATATATGTTATACGGTATAGAATATATGTTGCATCTGTTGTAAATGTTATTGGTTATATATGTTATTTATGGTTCATATGTTATATAGGGTTAATAGGTTAATAGAGATAGAGAGAGAGATAGATATGCACTCATTATAACTTAGGCACTGCTGTAAGTCGTTATGTAGTTAAAAATCACGCTGAAGTTTAAGGTTAAAGTTGGTTATCAGTTCTGCGCCAGTGGGATTCACCCAAGGCGTCGTTCAAGTGTTCCTCACATAGGTCCCTGACAAATCAGGATCTTAAACAAGTCCCAGGGGGGTCAGTCCCGGGAAGGGAAAGCCAGCCGTTTCGGAAGGTCAGGCATATCGACCTGCCCTTTGGGCATCAGAGTCCCACTCGGGGGACCCTGAGGGGAGCTCTGGTTTTTCTTTTATTTTTTTTCATTATTACAAAGTTGTTTAATTTATGTTTTGAATTTTGTTTTACCCCTTATGTGTTATCCCTTGTACTGTCTCCTTCTCCCTCCCTACCCCTCCCAATCCTTTCCCCATCCGGACGGGGAAGGTGCCGACCTGGACGGGACACAAGAACTCTGCGGGATGGCAACACCAAAAATGTCCGCCAGTTGAACAAGAGACAAAGTGGACTGGGTGAGTCATCAAACGTTCGCTTGTTACACTTCTCATATATTAAGTGATGGCGTTAACCCTTCTATCACATAACGTTAAGGCTTTAATAGCCCAACTAAGAGAAAAATAGCTTTCACTGACTATAAAAGAAAACGCGCAGATATCCTAATGTTACAGGAGACTCATTTTAGCAAGACCAATGCAACTAAATTCCTAGACAAAGACTATCTTTCCTCCGCACCGGTTAAAAAACGTGGGGTGGCCCTCTTGTTCCATAATAATATCCCATTTGTAGCCCAAACTATTAAAAGAGATACAGAGGGACGCTTTATTATCCTAGTGGGCACAATACGGGAGCATGGCGTCACAATAGCCACAATCTATGCCCCCTGCGAGCAGGACGCAGCCTTCTTTGAAGATTTTTTTCGGACTCTACGCGCCTTTGCTAAGGGCGGTGTAATACTCGCAGGGGACATCAACACGGTCATGCAACCAAATTTAGACAGATCAGGGAATATGGGCACGGTACATAAAAAAGCGGGGATCTATTTACGCAAGGGCCTCAAAGACAACCAACTGACTGACATATGGAGAGAACTTCACCCGACTGATAGGGACTATAGGTTCTATTCCCACCCTCATGGCTCCTACAGCAGAACCGATTACTTTTTCGTCTCTTGCCAACTGGTTCCTCTGGTCTCCCGAGCTGGGATCCATGATATTTCATGGTCTGACCATGCACCGATAGAGCACATCCGAACAGGCAGACCAGGAGCGAACTGGAAGCTCAACGAATCAATCCTTAAAATCCTTGAGATTTATGAGACGATAAAGGAAGAAATAGTTCTATTCTTCCACACAAACACAGGCTCTGTAGATTCCCAGTTTGTACTATGGGAGGCTCACAAAGCGACGCTGAGGGGCATACTAATTAGCACCACAGCTAGGAGAAAACGGGAAAGGGACTCTAAAATTATGAAGCTTCAATCGAGATTACATTCCCTTACATCACACCATAAGAGTAACCCAGATCCTCAAATCCTACAAGAATTGAAAGATATCAAAATTGAATTGAACATGTTGGGTACCTCCAGGGCAGATAACTCGCTGAGTTGATCTAAGAGGAAATTATACAAAAAACAAACAGGCCGGATACTATGCTGGCTCGAGCATTAAGAGACAGACAAGTGAAGTTTAATATCCAAGCTATACGCTTAAAATCCGGCACCCCCACAGCCAATCCTAAGAAAATAGTAGAAGAATTTGGTTCATTCTACGAAACATTATATAATGGAGAGAAAGTGGCACACAATGTTAAAACGAGCGAGAAACTGAGAGATTTCTTAGCCAGCTAAAAACTAGGGAGATTGACAAAGGCAGAGAGAGAGGCCATGGGCGCTGACTTCTCTATGGAGGAGGTATCACAAGCCATTAAGGAACTCAAACCCTCAAAAGCCCCAGGGCCAGATGGCTTCTCGGGGCTATACTATAAGAAATTCACCAAAGTACTAGCCCCTAGGTTGCTCCACGTGTTCAATGCAATATTAGCATGAGCCCCCATCCCCAGAGAGATGTTACAGGCGTCTATATCATTAATCCATAAACCCGGTAAGGATCCGCTGGACTACAAAATTTATAGGCCCATATCCCTAATTAATACTGATATTAAAATATATGCTAAACTACTGGCCAATAGATTATGTCTAATCCTACCCAGACTTATACACCCAGATCAGGTCGGATTCATTAAAGGCAGACAGGCAGCGGACAATACCCGGCGATTTATTGATCTGGTAGAATTGACTAATAACAATAACACAAAAAGTATGCTGTTAAGTCTGGATGCAGAAAAAGCTTTTGATAGGATAGACTGGCCTTACCTAGAGGAGACGCTTGCGGCATTTGGCTTTGGGGATCAGGTGAGTAGAGCGATTCTCTTGCTGTACTGAGGACCTACCGCCAGGGTAATACATCAGGGCTTTCCATCTCTCCCTTTCCAAATTAAGAGTGGCACGAGACAGGGATGTCCACTATCCCCTCTTCTGTTCGCTCTCTGTATAGAACCACTGGCGGCACAAATTAGAGGCAAGCCAGACATCTCAGGGTTAAACGCATATTCTCAAACACATAAAGAGGCCCTGTACGCAGATGATATCCTACTAATTATCTCAAAGCCCCTCACCTCCTTGCCAAACCTATTGGATTTATTGGACAGATTCTCAAACATTTCGGGATTTAAAATAAATCAAGCTAAATCTGAAGCAATCAACATCAATCTCCCTAGACACGTAGAGAAGTAATTGCAACTGAATTTTAACTTCCATTGGCAACAGAAATATATAAAATATCTAGGAATCCACATAACCAAGAACATCAAAGACATTTACAACACAAAATACCCCAACCTAATTCGGACGTTGATAGCTGACCTCCATAAATGGTCCTCCATACGAATATCCTGGATAGGTAGGATACATAGCGTCAAAATGAACCTACTCCCCCGTATCCTATACCTTTTCCAGATGTTACCAGTGCCACTCAGACTGAAGGATTTGCTTTCACTTCAGTCTGAAATCTCTAAATTTATCTGGGGAGGGAAAAAAACGAGAGTCAACAAATTAAATATGAAAAGATTTGTCCTAGCGGGGGCCTAGCAGTACCCTGCCTGCTCTCATACTATAAAGCGGCTCAATTAAGCCAAATTGTTCAATGGCAATCCAATCCACATCTAAAACGGTGGGTGGAATTAGAGAGTGCTGCCTGCGCTCCTTTAAAACTACGCAACTTGATTTGGCTAACTAAAACAGCACGACGATCTGCTGACATGCCGCTTTCCTCAATGACCAACTCATTGTCTATCTGGGAGGCAAATAAGACTAAATATTCCCTCACAACGAGTAATTCATCAATATCCCCAATTTGGAACAATCCCAAGTTCGCTCCTGGCCTACTAGAGGGAGATGCATCAATGTGGAAACAAAAAGGTTACATACGGATCAAAGATCTGGAGGGGTACAATAGAAAGATTAAAACGTTTGGAGAGGGGGCGGCGACAGTGAGGAAGATGGAGTCTTGATTTCTGAGCTCCTCTCCCACCGGCATTAATAAAGCTAATAACAGCAACAGATCCCACGATCTAACTATATAAACCATAAATAAATACTTATAAACATCCAAGGATGCCAGCAGGCAGGGTGGCCCGAGCTAAAAGTCAGCCGGTCACTACATATTTTAAAAAGAAAGCAGAGACACCAGCAGAGAAATCAAAGCTTCCCGCCCAGCTGGATAACATGGATCCTGACAGTGATCCCTCTCAGGAGGATGAAAGGGACGAGGAGATGGTCAGACGAAAGAACTTGAAAGAATTTTGTGCCAAGATGCAAACATTTTTTAAGACTGAATTATGGGCTCTTAGGAAGGATGTGGACGCACTTGGGGAGAGAACTGACACCCTGGAGAGAAATGCTGATGAAACCGTGGCAAACCTCAGAAAGGTGACCCCCCAAGAGACATTGTGGCCCGCTTTCACCATTTCCGTAATAAAGAGGAGGTCTGCAGGCTTGCCAGAGAGGATAACTCCCTAGCCTTTGAAGGAGTTAAAATACAAATATTTCAGGACCTAGCACCGGCCACCTTACTCAAACGAAAAACCTTAGCACACATCACTAAGGTTCTCAGGGATAACAACGTGAGGTATAGGTGGTTGTTTCCCTGCGCCCTCTTATCCATTAAAAATGGAGTAGCTCACACGCTGCGGAGCCCTGAAGATGGTGAGGGATTCTTAACCAAACTTGGTCTCACTGGAGCTAACCATATTTCACCCCACACCTCTCCGGTCCGTTCCAGCATCCCAACACCCACCTGGAGCCGCGCTGGCACCTTGAGCACCAGAAAACCCACCAAAGAGGGCGCAAATGGGTCAGCAACAGGACCTGTTAAAGATTAATCATTTATATATACCATACAGGATCCCGCACTCACATCCCCCCATCCTGCACTAAAGGAACCGGAGTGCTAACGGAGTACCAATATACTATCTTCTCGCCTCGCTGATATGATCCAGCCTTACCTAGATGTCCCCTGGATGTAAGGCATCGTTTTTACCTAGAGCCGGCGTTGCCTAGATGTCCCCTGGGTGTCCCCTGGATGTGGGGCATCGTTTTTCCCTGGAGCAGGCGTTACCTGGATGCCTGGATGTCCCCTGGATGTGGGGCATCGTTTCTGCCTGGAGCCGGCGTTACCTGGATGCCTGGATGTCCCCTGGGTGTCCCCTGGATGTGGGACATCGTTTCTCCCTGGAGCCGGCGTTACCTGGATGCCTGGATGTCCCCTGGATGTTCCCTGGATGCGGGGCATCGTTTCTGCCTGGAGCCGACGTGCACCCGGTTTTGGCGCGGCGGCCATCTTTCCAAGCTCCTTCCTGGTCTCGCGCGGGAAGCAGAGTGGCTTTCGCGCGCTTCAGGAGCTGACGTCATCGCCGGGTGCCGGGCGCCCTCTTCTCGCGAGATCACGGACGACAGGCACTGATCTCCAGAAATCCAAGATGATATATAAGTAATAAAATATATATATGGTGTATATAAATGTATATAAATGTATATAAATCACCAATTAACATGGTTAACATAGTTAATAATACAAATGATTAGGATATATTTTATATAGTTAATTAATTAATTAATGGTATATAATATAATATAATTAATTAATTCTGATATATTCTATATACTTTATATACTTTCTATATCCATAATAGGGTTCCAGAATATTAAACGCAGACGCCATAAAATAGATTTGATATATATTAACTATGTAATAGCTGTAGATATATAATGAAATATACACAAGTAAGGGCATATTATTGATTAATAAACTGTATATGTTAACATTTATTTCACATAGATGGTTATATGTATTTTTAAGAATATGGTTATGTGTATGTATAGGTATTTATGCACAGATATGTATGTATTTGTATATGTGTGTGCGTATATATGGACATGTGTATATATGTATATATATAGGTACCAGGAAAAGTTTATTCGGATATATATATAGATATATAGATATGTATATATGTGGATGTATATGTATTTATATATGCACATATAGGTTATAGGCCCACTGTAGCGAATACATAGTGTATATAGTTAAGCATAGGTATATTATACTTTGAGCTTGGTATTGGACTTTTTGGGACACTTGGTCACATTTGAGCCCCATTGCAGCCGTTAGTTCTTGGCATACAAGACACTTGTACTGTCCCTTTAAGGGCACGTGCACACTCGCGTGCAGGCACGCTGAGACAGCCTGTGTAACCGGAGGAGGAAGTGAGGAGAGCAGCCTCACGTGGAGGAGAGCTGTGAGCCCCACAAGCAGGCCTCCAACACTGCCACTGTTCCTGTTAACCCCTGGAGGGAGAGTCAGCACGAGAGTCACGGTGCAGCAGGAATCACATCTCTGCAAAGACATCAGCAGCAGGCGGAAGACTCTTTGTTGCATTGCCTGTATTTGCCTTGCTGCTTGTAAGTAGGGCTCTGATTTTTCATATCTGGATGACCAGCAGTGTTCTCATTTGTCCAAACCATTTTATGGCATAGTTCTTTTTATTTAATAAATAGTTTTTATAGTCACTAGGAGTCTCTATGTTATATGTGCAGTGTGTGTATTAGTGTAGACCTGTTTTAACCCTACAGTGTTGCACTATGATCTGTGTCTGTTTGTGTTTTTTCCCCTATATGGCCTGTCAAGCAAGTGTGCTGATCCCCTGAGGAGTACAGGATTATCCAATGAACTTTTGGCGCCAGGTTTTTCTTTGTTTTCACTTTCACTTTCTCTGTCAGTACTGACAGTATTACTAGGCAGCCTTTATATATATATATATTTTGCAATTGTCACACTGGTGTTTTAGTCTTTAGCGCTTGTGCACATTTTTTCTTTTTCACATAGGTATATTATAGTTATATAGGAACAGTTAGTTCAAATTATATAAATTACATACGATATGACAATGGACGGCCTAGACAAATTTGAAAGCGGACGATGTAGACAAAGAATAAAAATGACAGGTTGGATGAGTGCGGAATTCTGACGGGTTTGACACAGTTGATTAGTTAGTTTGTTAAGTTAATTATGACAGATACGTTTTATATGTGTTATATATATGTGATACCAGTTTACAAGTTATACGAGTTGTACATTATAAATTTGATGCCGGGGGAGCTACTCTCCTTCGCGCATGTACCCCTTTTCTCGGTCCTTAGTTTGGAAGGACCGTTACCAAGACCCAGGGTGGTTGATCTCCACTTTAGGAGACTGGCCCATCATGAAAATGGAGCCAGACACCCCACCCTCTGGGCGCAGGAGCTACTCTTGGGGGCTCCCGAGATACGCTCTTGTATCCTGTGTTTTTCTTTATTATTATTTATTTTTCTCCCAACTTTTATTTTCCCTCCCTACCCTTCCCTGCCGCAATCCCATCGTTGTTTCCCATGTATGGTCTACCTATCCCCACCCTTTTCCTCACCCCTCTCTTCCCAGGATGTATGATATCCAGCTACCACATCAAACCGACATAGCAGGTATGAATATTACTATAAGAAACCCCAGGAAAAACATCAAGAGTAAGTACAATGCTCACTTTACATATTTTCTCTTACACATGAAAAATGGCGCTTACATGTATTTCTCATAATGTAAAGGGCTTTAATAGCCCGATCAAAAGAAAGCTGGCTTTTACAGATTATAAGAGAAAAAAGACGGAAGTGTTATTCTTGCAGGAGACGCACTTCAGCAAGAATAACTCACCTGGGTTTTTAGACAAAGGCTTCACTCAGTTTTACATGGCTTCAGCATCTGTCAAAAAAAGAGGCGTGGCCATTTTATTCCATAATACCATACCCTTTGTACTCCAGAAAATTAAGAAAGACGCAGAAGGTCGCTATCTCATTCTCACTGGAACAATCCATGAACAGCCCATCACATTGGCCTCCATATATGCTCCTTGTGTACAAGAGGCATCTTTTTTTGACAGATTCTTTCGCCTGTTGAGTTCAGTAGCTAAAGGATATATCATAATCGGAGGAGATTTCAACATTACGATGCAATCTTCCCTGGACAGGTCAGGAGGAGGCGACTCTGATAATAAAAGAGCACAAGACACCCTACGCAGTGCATTGAAAGACATCCAATTAGTAGATATATGGAGGGAGTTGCATCCAACATCTAGGGACTACACCTTCTACTCTCATCCACATACCTCGTATAGTAGAATCGATTATCTCTTCGTTTCATGTCACATGGTTCCGAAGGTCACTAATGCAATGATCCATGATATTTCATGGTCTGACCATGCACCAATCGAGCTTAGGTGCAACAATATTGTGACCAGTCGACCAGGCGCAAATTGGAAACTCAACGAATCTATCCTTAAAATACCCGAAATTTGTACTACAATAGCTCAGGAGATAACTCAATTTTTTGAGGTTAACACAAGCTCTGTGGAATCCCATATGGTCTTATGGGAGGCTCATAAAGCAACTTTAAGGGGCATAATTATCAGTATTACCGCCAAAAGAAAACGAGTCAGAGATTCCAAAATTCGGACGCTCCAATCCAAATTACATTCCCTGCTATCATATCATAAAACCAATTCAGATCCAAATACAGTAAAGGAACTGAAAGACACAAAAATTGAATTAAATATGTTAATGACTTCCCGAGCAGATAACTCCTTATGTTGGTCTAAGAGAAAGTTTTATGAAAAAGCTAACAGGCCGGATACGATGCTAGCTCGAGCACTAAAAGATAGGCAATCTAAGTTTAACATCCAAGCTATACGCTTAAAATCAGGTATTCCCACGGCCAACCCTAAAAAAAATAGTAGAAGAATTTGGTTCATTCTATGGTTCCCTATACGACGGAAAGAAAGTGGCACACAATAAAAACATGAGCAGTGCACTGAGAGATTTCTTGGCCAGCTCAAAACTGGAGAGATTGATAGAGCGTGACAGAGAAGCTATGGGCGCTGACTTCACATTGGAAGAAGTGTCGCAAGCCATCAAGGAACTGAAACCATCAAAAGCACCAGGTCCTGATGGCTTTTCGGGGCTGTATTACAAGAAGTTCTCTGAATCACTCGCCCCACAGCTGCTCCATATGTTTAACGCTATTTTAGCAGGAGCCCCTATTCCCGAGGACATGCTACGGGCGTCTATATCACTAATACATAAACCTGGCAAGGATCCGCTCAATTGTAAAAGCTATAGACCAATTTCTCTAATCAATACCGATATAAAAATATATGCCAAACTTCTGGCCAATAGATTGAGTCTAATCCTACCCAGACTAATACATCCAGATCAGGTTGGGTTTGTTAAGGGGAGGCAGGCAGCGGATAACACCCGACGATTCATTGATCTGTTAGAATTGGCAAACAAAAATAATACAAAAAGCATGTTATTAAGTCTGGATGCAGAAAAAGCTTTTGATAGGATAGACTGGCCATATCTACAAGAGACGCTCACGGCATTTGGCTTCGGAAATAGGGTGAGTGGAGCGATTATGTCGCTGTATTCAGGCCCATCTGCCAGAGTCATACATCAGGGCTTCCCCTCAGACCCTTTCCCTATCCAAAGTGGCACGATACAGGGGTGCCCATTATCTCCCCTCCTGTTTGCCCTATGTATCGAACCTCTGGCGGCACGTATTCGAGAAAATCCGGATTTCTCAGGGTTAAACGCATACTCCCAATCACACAAAGCGGCCCTGTATGCAGATGATATCCTATTAATCATCTCAAAACCCCTCACATCATTACCTAATCTATTTGACCTTTTAGATAAATTCTCTAAGGTCTCTGGGTTTAAGATAAACCAATCCAAATCTGAAGCTCTGAATATCAATCTCCCCGGACATATAGAGAAACTACTAAAATTGAATTTTAATTTTAACTGGCAAAAGAATTCACTCAAATATTTGGGGATTCATATCACCAAAGATTCAAAAAACATCTATAAAGCAAATTATCCCAAATTAATTCGGACTCTAAAACAAGACCTAATGAGATGGTCCTCCAAGAAGATTTCTTTGATAGGAAGGATACACAGCGTGAAGATGAATTTACTTCCACGTATCCTATACCTCTTCCAGACATTGCCTGTGCCACTCAAACTGAAGGATATACTCTCACTTCAGTCTGAATTATGCAACTTTATCTGGGGAGGTAAAAAACCGAGAGTAAATAAATTAAACATGAAGAGACCTACTTTAGCAGGGGGCTTAGCGGTACTCTGCCTGTTGTCATATTTTAAAGCAGCTCAATTAAGCCAGATCATTCAATGGCATTCCGACCCTAAATTAAAAAGATGGGTAGAGCTAGAAACTGCTGCTTGCTCCCCATTAGAGCTTAATAATTTGATTTGGCTACCTAAATCGTCAAGAAAAGACACTGTGTTTCCACTCACCTCAACGACTAACTCTTTATCTGTCTGGGAAATATCAAGACTGAAAAACTCACTCACATCAGCAAATTCGCTGATGACACCTATTTGGAACAATCCTAATTTTGCGCCTGGTGTTATTGGTCATATAAACTCAATCTGGAGACACAAAGGATATGAAAGACTCAAAGATCTGGAGGGCTTCGATCTAAAAATTAAATCATTTGACCAACTCAGATCAGAAAAGATATTCCCAATGCTGAATTCTACAAATTCCTTCAGATCAGAGCACTTAATAATAAATTCACCCCATACCCCCCATTGACGAATTTCGAAAAGCTCTGTCGGGCAGAAACCGACACAAAGGGACTCATATCTACAAATATACGGAGAGGTAGTCGAGCCTGCAACTTCAAAACAACAAATGCCCTCATTTCGTACCCAATGGGAGAGAGACCTTGGGGAGTCCTTGGAGGACGAGGAATGGAATACTATATTCTTAGGAGCTGCAAAAAGCTCGATGTGCACCACACTGAAGGAGAACGCATATAAAGTCCTCATGAGATGGCACCTCACCCCTCTCAAATTATCTAAATTCATACCAGGGTCCTCTCCATTGTGCCCTAAACAATGTGGAGGAACAGCTGACCTGTTACATATGCTGTGGTCCTGCCCGCGGATATCCCCGATATGGGAAAAGATCAGAAATTGGATCCAGAGAATATTCGATCTCACTATTCCCCCGGATCCGTGGCTATTTCTCCTAAACAGACCGCTAAAGGGCCTATCAAAATCCAACAACAAACTAATTGCACACTTCGCAATCGCCACGCGGTGCGAGATCGCAGCATTATGGAAACGCCCCGAAATTCCAATTATCCCAAAGATTCGGAACCGTATTTGGTATATTTGCCAGATGGAAAAGCTAACAAGCCTAGTTAATGATACTGGTGACAACTATTTAAAAGTTTGGGCCCCATGGCTAGCCCAGACAGACATCCCCGGGGTAGAGCGTGACACAATTGGCTATAATAGTAATAGATGCGTTCTCCTTGGGTGGAGTGGAAACTAGGTTTACAGTGGGATCACCATTCCCACTCATTGTTAACCACTTATACTGCTACACGATCCTCTACGAGGTTCTATAGTTCATGAGCCGTCTTAGTAGACTCCTGAAGCCACTACATCCTCATCCTATACGCTCCCTTCCCTCCTTCCACCCCCTTCTAACCTACCTCCTCCCTTTTTTTTCCCCCCCTTGTTTGTAACAAATATTATTTTACCATGGATACACATCACCTAAAATAAGACCTTTACCTACGCGGCGGAGTAGGGCTCGAAAAACCACGTGGGCTCATTAAATATGTTATACTTACACTGGCGACACACTTTATTCGAGCTCGGCTAGTCCCACGAATTCGGGTATACCCGGGTGTATTGAGGTTTGTGACTGTTTTCTGCCCGAGTGCATTGGGTTATTTTCCAAGCAGGGATTGAAGCATTTTATTCCCACTGGCTGCAATACTGCACAGTATATATATATATACTGCATTACAATTCATGAATTTATGCCATCTGGTAGACACGCGAAGCATTGCAAATTGGAAAAAATATATATATCAATGTGGCGCTCTAAAATTATATTCCTATATAAACAAGTGCATATAAAATAATTAAGGTGATACTAATACAAACATGTGAATGCCGCTTAACCCAGAGGGGGGGTCGTTCTCTCGATCCCGTGGACGTGGAAGAAGTGAAGATCATCGGGAAGCGCAAAGTCATGTAAAACAGAAACACATTTCCTGATGGTGCAGTATTGTGAGTAGATAAATAAAAAATTTAAAGTGCGGTGTGCTAAGTACTCACAAGTGTATGGTGAGTGTTGTTCCCATAAAGGTATCTTTCAGGGACAGCCTGTCTACCCGTGGTAGAGGTGGGTCAGTGTATCTAGGTGGATACTGAGGACCTTAGGTAAAAAATGAGGAAACAGACATAGTGCAGACTGTACGAAATATCTATTAAAATGGTAAGTGATGTACAATACACTCACAATGTATAAAAGAAAACAAGCGTTTAGGTGATCTAAACGCTTGTTATTCTTTTATACATTGTGAGTGTATTGTACATCCACTTACCATTTTAATAGATATTTCGTACAGTCTGCACTATGTCTGTTTCCTCATTTTTTACCTAAGGTCCTCAGTATCCACCTAGATACACTGACCCACCTCTACCACGGGTAGACAGGCTGTCCCTGAAAGATACCTTTATGGGAACAACACTCACCATACACTTGTGAGTACTTAGCACACCGCACTTTAAATTTTTTATTTATCTACATCACAATACTGCACCATCAGGAAATGTGTTTCTGTTTTACATGACTTTACGCGAAGCATTGCAGCCTATTAAATCCTAATCATTATCATTTAACAGATCAGCCGCCCGTCAGCCAGGCATGAACCCAGGCTGGGAAGGCAAACGCAACGGGGCTTGTCAGAGGTGAGGAGCGGCGCATTCCAGGTATCTGCCAGGTACATACTGGGTATTTGCTCGAATAAAGTGTGTCGGTGCAGTACATCATTATGTAATATATGCTACCCTGTTCACCATGTATTGGTTATGTTTTTCATGTATATCATGTATTTACACACCAATAAAATACAAGTTATAAAAAAAAAAAAAAAACGTTTGATCATGTCAGACTAGAAAAAGATATACCCCACTCAGAATTTTTTAGGTACCTCCAGCTCCGAGCATTTTATAACAAATTTGCCCCATACCCCCCCCCCCCCTTGACGACATTCGAAAAGCTCTGTCTGGCAGAGACCGAAACAAATGGACTCACATCACAATTGTACAAAGAAGTAGTTGATTCTGCGAGCTCTAGATAAAAACCACCGTCATTTAGAACCCAATGGGAAAGAGACCTGGGAGAGACATTAGAATACGATGAGTGGAACGCTATATACCTGGCCATTGCAAAAAGCTCCATATGTACCACACTCAAGGAGAAAGCATATAAGGTCCTAATGCGGGGGTACCTGACCCCAATGAAATTAGCCAAGTTCGTGCCTGGATCCTCCTCGCTATGCCCCAGACAGTGCGGAGGATCGGCCGATCTGTTACATATGCTGTGGTCTTGCCCGCGGATCTCCCAACTATGGGAAGAAATCAGAAATTGGATACAGAGGGTCTTCGACCTCACTACTCCCCCAGACCCATGGCTATTCCTCCTGAATAGGCCTCTAACGGGCCTGTCCAAAGCAAACAATAAACTTATAGCACATTTTGCAATCGCCACGCGGAGCGAGATCGCAGCACTATGGAAATGCCCCGAAATTCCAAGTATCCCAAAGATTCGAAATCGAATGTGGTTTATCTGCCAGATGGAAAAGTTGACGAGTCTAGTTAACGACACTGGCACCAAATATCTCAAAGTATGGACGCCTTGGTTGGCGCAGATGGATATCCCCGGGGTTGAGAGGAACACAATCTGGCTATGATAGATGCAGATGCGTTCTCCTTTAGGAGTGGAAACTCGGCTCACGACGACTACGCAGACAAATAGACAGCCTACAGAGTTGATAAACTGGAGAGGACGCAACCCACAAAGAGCCTTACTAGGAGCAGTTGGGAGACCTAGCACGAGAGGATGCTCCTCTCTCGTCCGCCCCGCCCCTTATTCTCGAATACCCACCCCCACCTTAATAAAAAAAACTCTCCTTTCTTTTTTTTCTTTTATTTTGTTTTTGATTTTGATTTTGTTCTTGTCAATTTGAGTTATTTGTATTATGTGTATTATGTTATTATCTTTACTACAAGCCCAACCAAAACAACCCGGTTAAGTAGGGCCCGAAAAACCGGGATATGTCTCACGAACTGAAGTACGGTACTGTATATAACGGAGATCAACACTAAGAATGTACGTAATGTATACCGTATTCTGTATCACTTGTTTGGAAAAAATGCAATTAAATCTAAGTTATAAAAAAAAAAAGAAGCCTGACCCAAAACATTATTATTAAAGGGGATACAAATTCTACAGATGTAGCAACGAGTATTAGCACTCTGCCTGGGTAGATTCTTGGGCAGTCTCACAGTAAATGCCTCAACATTTCAGTGAGATTGGCCCATAGGATTAACACAGCAGGGGGGTCCCTGCAAACTGAATGGGACTGCAGGGACCCCCTGCTGTGTTAATCCGATGGGCCATTAAGAATTTTACAGAAATGTTGAGGCATTTACTGTGAGACTGCCCCAGAATCTCCCAGGAATTTCACAGGTAAGTGTTCTAATACTGGTGGCTGCATCTGTACATGTTATGGGAGGGATCCAGACATACCTCATAACAGTTCATAGCATCAGTTTTAACCAATGTCATCAAATGTTATGCCATAAACTGTTGTGCATTGTTCATGTTATCCAATTTAGGGATGATGTGTGTATATATATTGAGTTCTCAGCGTGGTCTGTGAGATTCAACCAGGGGGAGTGTTTAGCTATGTATCCTCTTGGCTACTAATCTGCCCTGCCTAACACATAAGCCCTGGTAGCAGTGCAGGGAGTTTAGGGTTAATTTGGGTTTCGTTGCAGTAAGCAACTCCCTTGAGTGACAAGGGCGGGGGGGGCTAGGGTCTGTGTACTGCCCTATCAGGTTCCCAGACCTAGGACCTCCCCCCTGGGTACAAAAGGGGCTTCAGATCCACATTTAGTGCAGTGCTGGAGAGATTCCCTCCCTCGGGGGAGTGGGAACAGCTACCCCATATTCCACCAGGGAAAATGGGAGTTAAGGTTAGACCTCTGGGGCCTCAATCTCCTTGGATTGATTCCAGGAACAAGAGAGAGAGAGAAAGTAGTGTACATGTTGGTCTTCTGTAATGCTATGCTGTTGAAAAATATAGAACTGCTCCTGTTTTATGCTCCTGTCTGAGACTGCAGTTAATCAGGGGGAGTATAAGAGGGTTTTCCTGCAGAGACTGCACCCAGTTCTGCTGTGGTCTGCTGGAGATGGAGGTGCTGCACCAAGTGAAGAACTAAGAGGAATCCTAAAGCCTCTCCTGTTCGTCCCCATCTAACACCGGTGGGCACTCAGTATCCTGTAAGCCTAGCAGGTGAGCAGGACAAAAACATCAGGTAATAGTGAAATCTACCAGAGGGTGGGGGAACCCGTGTTACACTTAGGTTGGTCAAGCAAATATTGTTAAGCTTGATCTAGCATAATATGTATGTCAGGGGTGTGTACTGTAGCAGTGTTGAGAAAAACTTCATTAATTAAATGAGTTAATGCCAACTCAGAGATGTGTAGCCTAGTGCCCCTGGCTATACCATTTTCTTTGGCCCTAACATTATAAGTCCTGATAGGAACAGTCAGTGTTGGGGTTAAACTCCTGCACAGAGGTTTAGCATTTAAGTTGCAGACTGGATAGGGTACAATCTTACCATTTTCAGGTGCAGGCCTAATGGCAGTTTGGAGTGTCATGCCTGAGAAGGTACTGACTGGATCACATGCAGGTGATGTGATGTCTGTTAGTACCTTGACCTTCCCTGTTATGGGGCAGGGTTACAAACCCCTCCCCAGGTATTAAGGTTGTCACTTCATTAAATTGTGTATGTTCTCTTTCTGTTTCCCTCCCTTTGTGGAGTGTTAGTGATTCCACCTTGCCCCATAAGGGGGTAAGTGGGTTAAGGATAGGCTCTTGGGGCCTCAAGCCCCTGGTGTCTGATTCAGGTAAAAGGGAGGTTTCAGTATGATGTGACTGCTCAATAAATACCAGTTGTATCATCGCCTGCCTAAGTGTGTTTATGAAGGAGGAGTGCTTGTGGTGAAAACTTTGTCCCTGGCAGGAACCCCATGAGATGGTGGTGCTGCACTATGAGACCAGATGCTGAGAACCTGCCCTGTTGATACTCCCAAATACCATCCGTGGAGCACTCAGCCTTCTGTGAGCCTACCAGTATGCATCATCACACCGGTAAAATGAGGCACTTATCGAGGAAGAGCAGATCTCGGTGACGGGGTAACAGGCTTTATAATAAAGTCTAAGCCCACTTGGTTACTTCTGAACTGTGTTTGGGGGTCGTAGAGCATCAGCTCTTGGACCTGTGTATTGTGCATGCATTACTGTACCATGTAATAAAATATGCGACAATTGCAATTTTTTATGTTTTACCCTTTTCAGGAGTGCTAGCAAGTGGAGACGACAAGGCTGTGCGTTTCAGGGTAGGTTTGACGGAGAAACTTCTTTCAGATTGCGTCTATTAAGTGGGGTTCAAAGTTACTGAAGACCCCAAAAACGTACCCAGGGATCAGCTTAGATTCCCGGCTATGCTGAAGCACAGTGCTCCAGTCAAAACTCTACCATGAAAGCAACTCACCACTAGGAGGTCCTGCTTCAGCATAGACCAGAAAAGATTAAAGGAGGAAAAGGGTACCTGTAACTGCCAAGGCGTCCCTAATATAACAGGAGGGGCTGCCCAGTTCTTTCCCAGGTCACCCTAACTCTGGTATAAGGAGTTTAGGGGATACTCCAGCAAAGGATAAGACTGAGAGGGTTTTATTAAGATAAGGCTGGGGAAGATTTCAAAGTAAAGTTAAAATGTTTAAAGATCCCATTTGCTGTGGATAAGAAATAATGCCTAGTATAAAGGGAACCGTTTAGTTTACACTCTATTTCCTACACCACAGAACTGTAACTCATTTAGCAGCAACATGTATGAAAGTATATTTTATTAAGCAGCAGTGTTTTAAAATATGTTTAAACTTTATACATTAAGTCAGGGAGAGCCTTTGTCCTGCAAGACGGGGGGGGGGGTGGTTGTGTAAATACAGGCAATCCTGGCAAACTGTCACCTCCCTAGACAGAGAGGCCCCAGACCTGCAGGAGCTAAGCATAACAAATAAGTAAGATGGTGGTTTTGTCCACATGCCCAGTGCCATGCTGAAGCTAGAGGTGCCAGGTTTCACAAACCTGGTAAAGTGTGTGAGTGGCTAGAGATGAAGTTTCCACACTGCAGATTGGCTGTAATACTGCAAGAATGACTTTGAAAAGGTTTTTAAAAAAGAGGGCAGCCAGCCCAGAGAGGAGGTTTTCCCCAGTGATTCAATGGGATACAATGTTTTTGCCAAGATTTCCAAGTTCTCAAGATCCTAAGTCCTAGGAGTTCTAAGTGACTCCAAGACCATAGAAGCCTTGCGGAGACATCAAGGAAACAGCTACAGGACTTTAAGCAGAAAAGTTCCTACGTCAGACTTTCAGTACCATTTGGAGTGGAAAGTGCAGGAGCTACTGGAGGCCCATGCCGATTTGGGCTCCAGAACCTTTTGGGCTAAGTCCCGGTCAACTAACGGACTATTTACAGACTTTAAGGAGAAAGAGGGACGATAGAAAGCACACTGATAGTGTTAAATGTATGCAATTGCATAGTGCACGGAACAAAAGGAGACCCTTATTCCCCTGTATAGTACTAACAAATCTACATAATTACTAGCACTCACTGTCTAATGGCTAAATGATGAAAACAGTTGTAATGCAGTAATTACATTTAATAATAAAACAAACCAGAAATAAATCAAATGTGTTTTCAGAAACCAGTGTCACAAATGGGCATGTCACAAAGTGAGGGGTGGGGGGAAAAAAGGAAAAGGGGAAAAAAGCATGAAACACAAGGAATATACACAAAAAACAGAGAATGGAAAGTATGCTAGGGGGGCCGTTTCGAGGGACTACCTCTTCATCTGGCCCATTCCCCCTGGTCCAAATGGTCTCAGAGGTACTTTCCTTAACCGTCCTTCCCCTATCACTGGTCAAATCAGACACCCCTGAAAATAGATAGCCATCATGCAGTGTAGGCTAACACATTTGATTTATTTCTGTTTTATTATTAAATGTAATTTCTGCATTACAACTGTTTTCGTCATTTAGCCATTAGACAGAGAGTGCTGGTACTTACGTAGATTTGTTAGTAATTTACAGACTTTATTTCAACTAGGAATGTCAGTGTTCCAACCCTAACCCCCAGTAAGTGTATTTTTATTCCGCCTATTGTAATTCAATGTGTGTTTGCCTGTTTCTATGGAATAAATTACAATTAATTTTATTTCTTGGCTTTGCTCGGTTATACGATCCCGGTTTTAAATGTGTAAGTACCTGGTCCCCCGTGACAATCTCCCTGGGGGGGAAGGGGTGGATACATGGTGTTACATATGGTAATTTTAAATAAAAATAAAATGAACACGAAAATGACAAACTGATGTATACAATTCTACATCTCATTATATTACTTGTCTTCTAACTTATTCTATAACCACTACTTCAAAAACAAAAAGTTTAGTCTTACCAGTTATAAAAAGCAAAAGAGAGAAAAGAAACCCCAGTGAATGCAGTCGTATAAAAGTAATGAGTAGATTGAAAATGTGGGTTAAAAACCTTTTAATAATCAATATATAAAAATTTGTTATGAAGGGAACTTGTATAAATATCCATGACCAGCCCTTAGAACCTTTTAAGCTTATTAAAGCACAACGTTAGTTGTTGTTGGTCATGTACAAAATGGCCATAACATCCTGTCTTATCAATAATCCATTATACAGTCTTTCTACAGTGCAAATATATTGCTCATGCAATGTTGTATCTGCCCTTACAATATATATAGTGGGCTAATATTATCTAAAACATAGAGAATAGAAATTATATTTCAAACACGTGTAGTGTCTCTATGCACTGACTCACTGTATAATCAGAGAGCTATTGCTCGAGCATTTCTCAAATATGTAAATGATACACTCATACACTGAAAGTATTGTATACATGGAAGGTGTCAGACGAACATATTAACCTCATAATCACACATTGTCATTTAAAATTAACATATAACCATGCTTAGCAAGTCATTTGTAGTAAGAAGAACCCAGTAATTGTGCAATTTAAATCCTCTGGCCTTATATATAGTTTGTTTAGAAGATCTTATGTGTTTATAGAAATAAGTATGCTCCTTATTTGTCAGATTGCAAATTGCTGTAAAAAGAAAGCTTGTTGTATGTTTCATTTTTAGTAGATCTATCATGCCTAAATATACCTATTGTGGCACTATGTACTCATCGCAAATTAAAATTTTGGCATAATTAATGCAACACAGAAATCACAAATTTTATTGCACTTTTGTTGTCTATAAACCGAAACAGTTTTTCCCTCGGTGCGTGGCTAAAAAAGTAAAATATTTCTTTAGTTAAGTCCTGTATATTAGCGCTCACAAATGAGATGCTCATAACACACATATATATGGTATGCACTAAAAAAGAGATTGTATCTCTCTGCCCCCAACAAATGGTTTAACCTTGTTAAAATTGTACTCCAAGTTGAACCTGGCATAAATAATAAAAAGTCTATTGTTGACAAATAATGAAGTTCCTATGTATCAGCCAAAAATGTATTTTTGACGCTGCACGGATATTGTATATAGGGTATAAGTTACTGTACATATATAGTTTGTATGTTATATAGGATAACTGTATTTTTTTCATAGCATGGCAATAATAAATATTACATTATTTTGTATACTATACTATAAAATAAATACCTTCAAGTAGAGAAGGCGAATCCGTCCAAATCCTTTCCCCAGATTTTCCCCCAAAAATCCATTTTGCGGTGTAAAATCTGCAAATGGATTTGGTCAGTTTTAATCTGCACGGATTCATCAAAAACCGCCAATGGATACAACCCTTGAATGGATTTGTTGAATCTGATTCTATAAATCCATTGATGTATTGCGGAATACGCAGAGTGAATTGGTAATAATAATAAAAAATCTGTAAAACGCGAATTGCACTTTTTAAGATTGATCCACTGATACCTGCAAACCAAAGAAACCAACAGATCCGCTGCAGGTCGAAATTCTCCCCAATAATGTGCCCATCTCTATCTTCATATGATGCAGTTTTTCAAGGTTTGTAATTCTTTTTTAGCACAAATATTTTGATGTACAAGCATTTTCCCACTATAATTCTAGTATAGAGCAGGGCTGTCAAACACACAGCCCACAAGGTGTTGCCATGCAGCCTACACCCGCTCAGCAGACAATCCACATCAGGCATCCAGACAGACTCTGCGCTGGAACCCAGAGTAAGAGAAGGTGAGTCTGGAGGAATTGGGTGTAGGGGAGATCAAACACCACCCTTCACCAAAGTGGGAAAAAGCAAGGCGAGAGAAAGGAGTGATGGATGGACGGAGGGAGGGAGGGAGAGAGGTGCTGGGTAGAGGTGGATAGCGGAGAAATGGGGTGCTGGGGAGAGGGGGAGTGGTGTGCTGGGGAGAGGGTGGAGAGGGGGAGAGGTGGTGGGGAAGAGAGGGATGATGGGAAGGGGGATAGAGGGGAGAGGTGAGGGGGAGATGGCGGTGGATAGGGGGAGGGATACTTGTGATGTTTACATATTTTTAATAAGGAAATCTCAACAAACTAATGTTTAAAAGTAGATTACACAGTAGTTTTATTTTTGCCTTCTGCAGCTTTGATGGTGCAACCCGAGTCTTACAGTCAGAGTAAAGAATTGGTCTCCATGCTATTTTGAATTTGACAGGCTTGGTATCGAGAATCAATTAGCAATAGGATTTTAGTAGAAATCCATATAACAATATCAGGCAGATGATGTAGAGAAGGAATTGGTAGGGTGAAAGGGAGAGTGAGATTTAGGACCAATCATCCATCAGCAGTGTGCGGGTGGGGATGCAATGGGGGGGTGGGGACAGGCAGAACTGTAAAATGAACAGAGGCAGGGAGAAAATGAAAATAAATGATGATCATTTGAAAGAAACCTCAAATCAGCATAAAGTACTGTACTTATTTGTTCTGAAGTGTCAAATAGCATTATCATTTTGAGTTCCAATGTTTTCCGATCTTAAGTGCTTTTAAAAATTCCATTGAGGATTTAGATTTTTAATTCATTTATGGAATGATCTGGCTGTGAGAAGTGATGTCCCACTGGAGTGCAATATCGTCCTTCTTCATGGTGTGTTATTCTGTGTCTGTACAGGTTTATTCTAGATTTAAGTTTTTGGCTAGTTTCACCAATTTATTTATTTATAAAATATTTTACCAGGAACTAATACATTGAGAGTTACCTCTCGTTTTCAAGTATGTCTTGGGCACAGAGTTAAGACAAATAATACATGGTTACAAATACAGTTACATAAATGAACAGGGTATACATTATATACAAGACATTGCATGCACAGTTAAAGAAAATATATGTTATGGGCGTATGTAACCAATGCAAAATCTAGAGATGGGCAACCCTTTTTTTGGCTGATTTGGAGCCGCCTTGGATGGGCTGGTTTGTTTGGCCAGCGGAATTCCGTGGATCAGTCCCAAAAAGGCCAATCCGATTTTTTTGAATTTTTTTCTATCACTGACAATCGACATAGCGGATTAATAATACACAGTCAGGTTATTATTAATCCACACTCAGATTAAATCTGAGGAGAGTGTGCAGATTTTTAACAATTCACGGTGCGGATTTCGGATTCAATAGGGAATATGAATGCGGATTCTTAAAAATCCACCCGAATTGTATCCAATTGGGGATTCAGATTCATCCGCTTGGATTGTTTAATACGCAATCCCCAGACAGATTTTGTACTGCGGAACGTGTTTTGAAGGGAAAACCCGGGAAACTTTGTCACGGGAGACCAGCACTTTTAACACCTTAATACTTGGATCCTTTGATTGAGCAAAGCAAGAGATAAAATAAATTGTGATTTATTTACAGAAATGACTATACACACATTAGTTTACAAAAAACACATGAAATACACATACTGGGATGGGGTAAAACGAAATCTTCTATTCCCAAAATGAAATCTTTAGAAATACAGTCTCTAGGCACAATTTCCCAGGAGCGGGAGTTGTGCGGAAACAGAGCCGAAACCAGTCTTTGGACAGTGGTGCCTCTCGCATAAGTTGTTTCTCCGCCGGTGCTACTTTCTTTGTTCTACCGCCGTAGAATTGCTTCTGAAATCCTTAGTTCTTACGAACACTTGACTTGGGTTACGATGGTAAAAAGTTTCAAGTCAAGCTTAGATGGAACTGACTCCCGATCGGCTGCAGGGATTCTTATGCAGTAAAAACCCCTATCTTTAACCTCGGCAGCCAATCTCTCCGTGAGAACAAATATTCCCACCTATCCCAGAGTTGCCCAGTCTTGGCAAAACCTGGCAGAGGGCTTCTTAGTTTGCTTAGGGCATGTGTGAACCTTGCACCTTTGCCGCTTAGCATACCAGACCCGTCCCCCTTACCTGCAACATTTTGTCTGAGCTGGACGGACATCTGGCCCATTTGCCTGGACAATTACTAAGATGGGGATACTTGCATTACCCTTCCCCACTTAACACCTTAGTCGGTTGAAGCCTTTTAACTCTGGACTTTTTCAGACATCTTGGCTCTGAGCCAGCAGGGTGTCTTAGAAGTCCGGGCTAAATATGCGTCGCTCACCTCGCAGGAATTTCCAGCTATGCATTTCTGAAGTACAGTGATTACAAATTCAGTGTTTTCTCTGTTCCGGCCACCTGAATCAAAATCCCCTTATGCCTATACTGTTGGAACAATTAAATACGGGACTTTCATTCATCAATTTTTAGATAACTTTATAAAAATTGCAAAATCTCAGCACGCTAGGAGCTTCCTAGCAGAATTTAACTACACGCCGCTTGCTATGCTGTTAGCTGCTGGGTTTTAAAACTATTTTTCCTTTGCACGGTTTACAGGGAAACACTGCTACGGTTATACATTATATTTAGAAATGTCATTATGCTCGCCACCTGGTGGGACACACAGACATTTTTATTAAAATCACAGTGTTACTGCCATTACTGGGTTGCAGAGCTGGCAATCTACAATTCCCCAATATGGCTCAGGGTTACCCAGCCGGGCATTATACCTTTATTATTGGCTTGGGTACCCCTTCACCACCACAAATAAATTTTGCCAGTTCCGCCCATCTCTAGCAATATACTTGGTCACATTTGCTGCATTGAATCATATATACCACATTCCTGGATGTGAATCAGTATGATCCTTTAATATTGGATCTTCTATGTTTGGGAAAGGCTGTGGGATCTTGACATTCATTCTCTCCCATCTCAACTATTGTAATCTTCTACTGTCTGGCCTTCTTGCGTCTCATTTGTCTCCCCAAAAACCTATTCTAAACAATGCTTGTAGAATCAATTTTCTCTCTCCTAAATCTTTCTCAGAGTCTCCCCTGCTGAAATCCCTCTCTTGGCTTCCTATTAAACTCTGTATCACTTGCAAAATTCTCCTCACTTTTAAGGCTATACACTCTTCTGCCCCTCCTTTTATCTCAGCCCTAATTTCTCACTATTCACCTGCCCAATTCTTGCGTTATGCTCAAGGATGTCTTCTGTCTATCCCTTTTGTATCAAATGGCCTGTCCTGTCCAAAGCCTTTCCAACTCACTGACCCACACCTCTGGAATGTCCTTCTCCTTAATATCCTACTGGCACCCTCTCTCTCCACGAAGCATATGGGTAGCTCCGCTGGATAATCCTATACAACTAAGACTCACTAACCTTGACCCCTTGCAGATGCACTTACCATAACACCCCCCTACTGTATCTGTAAATTCTCCCTAATTACCATTTAGATTATAAGCTCTTAAGGGCAGGGACTCACTTTTCTATTGTTACTTTCATGAATTAAATGCTTATTCTTACTATATGTTATATTATATGTCACATGTATTACTGCTGTGAAGCGCTATGTATCTGGATGGCGCTATATAAATAAAGATATACATATAGTACTGTACATACATACATATATGAAAGGAAAGAGTGTATCTAGAGAGGTACACAGAATAGAGTCCCTTTGTAGGCGCACCGCAGACCGTTATGGAATAAATGTGGTCAGGGGGAAAGATATTTAGCAAAATAATAAATATTTTAATCAAATTTGTGATTGTGCAGTAAAAATAGCAAATAATGAAAAACTAGTATTTACTATATTAAAAGACACTAGTTATGTCACAACGGTAGGTCCAGAGGGACTACTCTGGGCCCATCAGCAGGTGTAGCTTATGTCAATTCACTGCGGTGCCTTGGACGTTCAGCATACCTCAAAAGTATATCAAGGTATATCAAAGTATATCCTGAAATGGATGTTAGCCACTCAGACGTGACATCTGGTGGTGCTGAGATGTATTACACCCTATGCCTTGAGCTTAATTCTTCTATGCCTCTGTGTTTTTCTGTTACCACTAGCAGTGTGTGGTCCTGCGGGTAGATGCACCGTTAGAATCGGCCATGCATATAGATATAGTAGATGGAGGGTCCCTAGCTGTTCAGTGTGGCTGGCTGGGTGAGTATTACTCTGGTGCGGATGTAGATATATCCTGATGGTATGTTGCTACCTCGCTATAATCATATGTATAGTATTTCAGCAGTGATGGGGTTAATACCCACTATACATATGGAGATGTTGCTCTGCGCGTTTTAGTTGGGCGTGCAGGAGCGCTGTAATTACTTGTTTGTAAGTTTGAAAGTGTCTGCGTTCAATTCAGTTGAAAACTTTCAGTATCGCCCCTTGCGCCCCTTAATTTTTGCCCCGTGGACCCCGTGTATATATACTTGAATGTCGGGGAGTACACAGATGGCGTTATTGTATCCTGCGCTCTTCTGAATGTGCCTACAGTGTATGTATCTAGTTCCACAGAGTATTACTCTGTTTACTTAGCAGACCTGAAAGTTTATTATCAGTGTTGTCATTCTTGTATTGATATGACAAAACTCTCAGTCTCCGCATTTGTATGCTCTGTATTGTTTTATTCAGATCAGTGATTCCTGCAGAGACACGTAGTAGCGGGAGGGAGTCCCACAATGTGATGGCTTATCAGGTCATTTTGTTACACATTCTGAGATCCGAGGTACATTGAGGCTAAAATTTGGGCAGATATTCAGTTAGTGATTTAAGTGAGTGTATATAGGTTAGTAGCACAGCCCTGCTAAACACAGAGCTAAACACCTCTTTAACTGGGTGTATCAAAACAGAGGTCCATAAAGTGAATTGAAGGCTGGTAGTAAAGCGTTGTAATGAGACAGTGAAGACATAGAGCTATGTTCTTAACTGCTGTAGAAATATTTTAATCAAATAAATATCGGCAGAGACCCATATATGAAACACAGAAAAAAGCCTGCAACAGACCACCAATAACATGTGCTAAAATCAGTTTATTAAGTGTGAATAGTATACACTACTGATGGTGCTAGGGATATTTGTAAACGAGAAGAAAAAAGTATTCCAGCTATAGCACTCTAGCAGACAAAAGTATCAAATTTATTAAGTACATCACACAAAACGAATAACAATTACAATTGTCCACAGTGTCCCTGAGACAGAAATTTAAGCTGAGAAACCTCACTGATTAATTAAAAAAACCTCTATTACATGTAGTAGGTAAACTATACACTAGCACAAAGGTAGTACTTTATGCTAGTATATAGTATACATGAGTATGTAAGCTAACCCTTGAGTGTGGAGGCATGTGATCAGCCGCCTATCACTCAGAAAGGCTGGTTAAATATCATAAGAGTTTCATACAGACCTAACTATAAGGAATATATATGCAAGTCTGAGTCAACATATAACAACAATTGAAGATGTGCACAGATTGATACAATCAAAGGTAACACATGATTGGCCAACATACAATGGGCAATAGTGTATATAGGTTTGCTGAATAACCTATTTGATCTTAATAGATGAATGGAATGAATTGAAGGACTTGTGAAATTGTTTTAGATTTTTTTCCCCCTCGATCCATTTAATAAACAGATCATCAATATATCTGTAATATTTGTAAGTGTGCAGGAATGTGGTTTGGAATCTCTGTTCAAGATTAGCCATAAAAAGATTAGCATATTGCGGTGCCATCCTGGTGCCAATTGCAGTCCCCATTAGTTGTAGGTACATTGCCTTGTTGAAGATGAAATAGTTTTGTGTGAGGATGTATTCTATCAGTTTGGTAATTACTTCAGCACTGTTTTTATGATCCATGGGAGATGTTGCAAGGAATTGTTAGGCTGTCTCAGTGCCATCCTTGTGGGGATGTTACTGTATAGGGATTCTACATCCATGGTATCTAATAGTGTGTTGGACGGTAGTTGTTTGATGTTGTTCAGTTTACTGAGAAAGTCTGTTGTATCTTGTATGAAGCTGATAGTGTGTAACGGGTGCTCTTCACAAACTGGACTGAACTACGAGGCTGAGGTGGGAATATAGAAACACCGAACTGAAGCCGCGAAGTTGCATTCGGAATGCAGATGCGTAGTCGTGGGTAGCTGGGTCAGGGCTGGAGAGGTGAGAGAAATAGGGATCACGTAGCCGAGGTCAAGGGTAGTAGAAGTTATCGTAATAGGAATCAAAGCCACGGTCGAGGGTAGGAGACTGGAAGGTAGTAGGTAAATCCATGGCAAAGGTCCAGGTGAGCAGCAAGAAAGACAAAGCACAGCAAGGCAAGGCAGGACAAGGGATAATAGAGTGCTTGCGACCAGCACAACATCACACGGTACAAACTATTATGCTCAGCTAAATTGCAGAGGCAAAGATTGAGCATATAAAGAGTGAATAAGCCAATCGGCGTACTGCTCGTCAGCAGAGACTGAAAGCGAAACCAGAGTGTTGATTCGTAGTAGTAAAGTTAATTAGCATTGTGTTTGTGTGAAATACCGTACTGTATATTGTGTCTATGATCTGCTGTCATACCTAGTAAGGCATTGTAGTTCGTTCTGTTTCTTTTTTTTATTAAATTCCACTGTAGTTTCTTGTGCTGAGTTTGCATATCATTTTCCAGTTGATTAGTATTTGCAATACTTTGTATTAGCAGGGTTTTGAGTATTGTTCGTTTGTGACATTTTAATATATGTTTCTTTCCATATAGTTGATAGCATACTGTATGAAAATATACCTTGTGAGTACATTCACATGTCTATGACAGGTCTGCAGCCCAGATTTTCACCATTATCTCCTAGCATACAATGCTTTCACTGCAGCTAGGTATTCTGGGAAATTACATGCAAATGAGCACACAGTGTCACCTTTTGCTTCAAATCCCTTATAACATGGAGCCCTACCAGTTTATGCCTGACACATATACAGTAGTTGATAAATTATTTAATTTCTCTGTTTCTCATTGGTGCATATGGAGAGTTGTTCAGTGTAATGTGAATTGTGCTTTATTGAAAGGGGTTCTCTCTCTTGCCTTCTGGTAGGAAGTAGATGTCGCGATTGAGTTTTCTTTCCTTTGTAATCAGTTTGGTCAGTTGCTTTTTCATGTGGTTATATGCGGTATTTTCCATCATGAATAAAATAGAAATATCCATGTTAGTGCAGTTGCGATAGTGCCGAGTAAATGAGTACTAATACATCATGATATTATAAGGCAAGCTTTTGAGAATTCTGTCTTCCCCGGGTCAGTTAAACTGATTTATAAAAGATTCAATGAGTTTAAAACAGATGTAAAAATCCAGATAATAATCTAGGTAGATGATGTAGATAAGGAATTGGTAAATAAGAAGGGCAATAAATGAAAAAAAAAATGATATATTACATATTTAAGAAGAAAACTTGTAGATATGCTTACTCATTTGTATATTAAATTATCATTAATTTAACAAAAATGCAATTAGCTTCTTGCACTGAAAAACAATAAATCATTGTAACATAGTTACATAGTTACATAGTAGATGAGGTTGAAAAAAGACTTCCGTCCATCAAGTTCAACCTATGCTAAATTTAGACAACAGATATTTTATCATATATCTATACTTATTGATCCAAAGGAAGGGAAACAAAACCCCAGAGTCACATCATCCAATGATATCTCATAAGGGGAAAAATAAATTCCTTCCTGACTACAAGAATTGGCAATCGGATTAATCCCTGGATCAACATCCTTCCCATATATACTTATTTGGTATATCCCTGTATACCTTTCCCATCTAAAAAGATGTCCAACCTTTTTTTGAAAAAATCTATTGTATCTGCCAAAACAAGGGCTCCAGCACACACTGATTAATAGAGAAAATGAAAGAGTCACAGAATAAGCCAAAAATGTAATAGCGGTAATAATAGAACAACAGGTATCACACAAATATGGAAATGCTACACGACTATAAATGCAGAATATATGGATCTTAAAAAGCACAAAAGTAGGGGGGAGAGACACAGGGAAGGGGAGTGGGGAAAAAAACACTAAAGGAAAAACTGCAAACAAATAAACATAGAATAAGACAATGGGGGAGGGTAAGAGGAGCAACGTTTCAGGGTAACAACCCTTTCCTCAAGTACCACAAGGTACTTCCCTCAACCCTATCCCCCCCTACAAGACACAAAGTAGCCAAATAAGAATTAGCTCAGAATCAAGCCTTGGTCAAAAGTCCACAGTATATGCAAGAGTGTATACAAACTCAAACCGTTGTATACCTTCCCCCATTGTCTTATTCTATGTTTATTTATTTGCAATTTTTCGTTTAGTGTTTTTTCCCCCACTCCCCTTTCCTGTGTCTCTCCCCCTACTCTTGTGCTTTTTAAGGTCCATATATTCTGCATTTATAGTCGTGTAGCATTTCCATATTTGTGTCATACCTATTGTTCTATTATTACCGCTATTAAATTTTTGGCTTATTCCGTGACTCTTTCATTTTGTCTATTAATCAGTGTGTGCTGGAGCCCTTGTTTTGGTTTATATGATCTTCAGTGGGGTTGTTTGGGCCCACTTTGTTCCGTTTGAATCCTGTACGTCATGATTTTTGTATTCGTTATTTAGAGTGCTGTCTATTATTGTTTATACACTATTGTATCTGCCATCACAGTCTCCATGGGTAATAAATTCCACATTTTAACTGCCCTTACTGTAAAGAACCCTTTCCTTTTGTCACGCTTGTATGCCCGCAGTCCAAGCTAGACCCCAGTACTGAGGTGGGAACGGTATGATACCACACACCCACAGCAGTGGGAGCAAGCCCGGAGTGTGGTATAGCGTTGCTGGGCCTGTTGAAAGAGTTGTTAGCATATACTTGCAACGCTTGGGGAGTGTCCGTGAGAATAGTCGTGTCCATTTGCCAATGTTCAGGGGATCCAGAGAGTAGAGTCGTCAGAGAGCAAGTCAGGTCCTAGGAAGCCAGAGGTCAGCGAAGTCGTATGCGTAGCAGGGTTCAAGGGGTTACCAGAGAGCAGAGTAGTCCAAGGGGAGCAGGGGTCAAAGCCAGGGAAATCCAAAGTAACACAGGAGCAGGTATTCACAGGTGCACAGAGGGAGCACAGCATAGGACAGGTACACACAGGGAAACAGGAACTATGCAGAGCGAGGAAGAGGTGGACAGACAGGGATTATAAAGGGAGGTGCACCAATGGTAGAGAGGGGAGGAGTAGAGAGAGAAGTGGGAGAAGCAAGAGATAGGTCAAGGAGAGAAGAGGAGGAGACAGAAGGGGCAGTCATGGGAATGGCCTGAACAGCTTGGGGCGCGGAGACAGGGAAATCCTGATAAGGAGAGTCGGTGCGTGCGGCCCCTATAAACTGGGCATGCGTGCACGCACAGACTGTAACACAGGCGCGGCCCGCACGAAGCAGGGAAAGGCAGCAGGAGGGGGACGGAGCCAAGCAGAGGGAAACGCGGGCGAGGCCTGTGCCCGTGCGATGGCCAGCAAGGGCAGAGAGGAGCATGCACACGCGTCCCCCATGGGCTGAGGGGGCGCGCGCACCGGACGTGTCACCAGGCGCGCGGAACGCCGCGCTGCGGGCACCACAGGTGGAGGAGGTAACGGGACGGATGGCACCACAGGGGAAGGTAAAGGAGCTACCGCGGGGGAGAGGGAGTGGGGAGGATTACGGCAGGGACTGTGGGAACGCGTGGGTACGCGAGACCTGCGGGGAACGCGCTGCGGCAAGGGGAGAGAGGTAGACGGTGAAGGAGAGGAGTGAGAAGGGGCAGAAAGGATAACGGGAGATGGGAGAGAGGGAGAGGAAGAGGAAGAGGAAGAGGAAGGAATCTCCTGAGTCGTCACACCTTTGTTGCTGTGAAATCTCCTTTCCTGCAACCTTAAGGGATGGCCCAGAGTCCTTTGTACTGCCCTTGGGATGAATAGTTCTTTTGAAAGCTCCTTGTATTGTCCCCGAATATATTTGTATATAGCTATCATATCCCCTCTTAGACGCCTCTTTTCTAATGTAAATACATCTTATTTAGCTAGCCTCTCCTCATAAGTTAGATTGTCCATCCCTTTTATTAATTTGGTGGCTCTTCTCTGCACTCTCTCTAGTTCCATAATGTCTTTTCTTAGGATTGGTGCCCAAAATTGTACTCCATATTCAAGATATGTTCTTACTAATGCTTTGTAAAGGGGCATAATTATGTTTACTTCCCTTCCATCCATTGCCCGTTTGATGCAAGATAAGATCTTGTTTGCCTTTGCAGCTACTGCATGACTTTGGGCACTATTGCTATGCCTTCTGTCTACAAGCACTCCTACATCCTTCTCCATCAAGGATTCCCCCAATGTATCCCCATTTAATGTGTAATTCGCCTTTTTATTCTTGCATCCCAAATGCATAACCTTACATTTATCTGTATTAAACCTCATCTGCCATTTACCTGCCCACGTTTCCAGTCTCTCCAAGTCCTTCTGAAGAGAAATTAAATCCTGCTCTGATTCGATTACCTTACACAATTTAGTATCATCAGCAAAGATGGAGACTTTGCTCTAGATGCCAACCTCAAGATCATTAATAAACAAGTTAAAAAGCAGGGTCCCAGTACTGATCCCTGAGGTACTCCACTCACAACTTTAGCCCAACCTGAAAAGTTCCATTTATGACAACCCTCTGTTGTCTGTCCTTTAACCAGTTTTCAATCCAGGTGCATATATTTTTACTAAGTCCAATTTTCTTTATTTTGTACACCAACCTCTTGTGTGAATCCGTATCAAAAGCCTTTGCAAAATCTAAGTAGACCACATCAACTGCATTACCTTGGTCTAAATTCCTACTTACCTCCTCAAAGAAACAAATAAGGTTAGTTTGGCATGACCTATGCTTCATAAATCCATGCTTGAATGATAATACAATCCAAAGCACGGATTCAACTGTGTAGCTGAAATAATTCTACTTTGATTTCAAAGATTTGAAAGTAGAACACTATTGTTTCAGTCCAATTACTTGGTAAAATATAGAGATAACAGCATGCAAAGTATATTAAAGTAGGTAAAATCAGATAGATTTGGTACACTTAATATCAAGCTTCTAGCGTTCATTGATTTAGCACCATGCAAATTATCAACCAAAACTTGTTGATGGAAATCTATTGTGAGAATGTTTCTTCAAGAACAAAGACACATTCAAAAGCCATTCATATCAAAGTAGTGGTCAATCATTCGTTTTAACCAGTCTACCTTGCTGGAAGAAGCAATCTCATAAGGTGTTATGCCACTGCCATAGTATTTTGCAGTAATTATAGGTGGTGCTAGTCTGTCTTTAACCTAATTTCAAAGCACAGTATTCCAAACCTAGTGCTATAGTAATGCACGTTTTGTACTGTTTTGTGTAATGTAACCCATCCCTTACTCTCATACACTCATCTAATGCTAGAAAACTTCAGATAACCGACAGTCAGTCTTTATAAATTATGAAATATTTATTAAAGTAAATGAGAGAAACCTGTATGGTATTGTACGCCGGTCTAAGATTTATGAAAATAGTTAGTGCACAATAACAGAAATAAAAAAGACTTCAGAAAATAATACAATCTTCTTCTAATAACACAATCTTGTTCACCAACATGTCCTGGCTCTCTTTTACAGTTTTGCCTGTAAGATAATCCAGAAGAAATAGATGTATTTATTAATTACTGTGCTGTTGTGTCGGAACACCGCTGTGCATATGCGCTCTATGCATACTGTGTGGAACACATGTGTTTCATTGAGTTTGTGCACTTGCTTGGTACAGATATATGCTAGTTGAGTGGAATGCATACTTAATTAGCCAATTGTGAAGCTCTGTTTTACAGGATGTGGTTTCAACACGAACAAGCTTCAGAATCTGCAAAACAAAGATGAAAACAATGGCAAACAATACCCCCCCCACCCCCTTCCCCAACATAATTAAGCAATAAACTGTATGTATTAAACAAAAGTCGTTTTCATTGTTTTCCATTATTGATTACTTCAGCTCACGTTCATCAGATGTCATAAAAGTCCATTAATTGTGCCTTTCATGTTCTTCAAATCTGCAGTAGTGTATTTATATAGCTTCCCAAGTACATCTAAAATAGCGTTCCTCAAATTGTTAGGTATAGCCTTCTTACTATGAGAGCTATCAGAGTTCACATTTCTGGCCCACTTGGTGTAAAGTTTAAAAGACACATGATGCTGGAAGATTAATTGGGCAAATGAATGTCGCTATTTCCTGCCATGTGTAGCATACAGTATCTTTCTAAAGTTTCCATGGGTATTATGGAAAGAGGGATGGCATCTACTGGATCCCCACTGACTGGGATACAGGTGCGTTTATGCCTCCGTGGTTCAGTTGCTTCAGGTGTGCATGGCAAACAAGCATATGTAACTGCAACAGGATGCCACTTTCTTGCAGGTCATTCTCAGTAGCATGTTCAGTGTTGTGAACAGTAACTGTATCTTAGCGTAAAACTATTGCTTGCCTTTTCCCATCAACTAAAACTGTATAATATTTTTTATTGTATCTCCAGGTATTATGGATGAATCCTACTTCCAGGAGGTCATCGTTGCTCAGGCGGCAACAGCATACATTTCTGAATATTTTACATTGGGTCACTAGTTCTTTAAAGACAATGAACCAGAACGCAGTGCATCTGTGACATTCATTAGGGACAGAGGAAACACCTGGGTCAGAACACGCCAGAGTAACTGTATTGTGCATTAGTATACTATTAACCGTATAAAATACTATTGTGCTGCTGTGTTTGTTTGCTTTATTCTTGGCAACAACTGTACTGTATTTGTCTCTATACTTTTAGATCCCCAGATTTGAATCCCATTTAATTTTTCTCGTAAGCATTAATTCATCATCTACACAAGTATGTGAAGCCTGCTAACAAAGATGACCTAGTGAAGGGGTGAAGAATCATTGGATTTAATTCTTAATTATAGAAACATGCAACAAGTACAGAAACCATATAAAACATGTCATTGGTGGTTATTGAAAGAAATTGGATAGAAAAGGGCATTTTTAAAAGTCATAATACATTGTGCTTCAAATTATAGTATCAGTTGTAATTGTCATACAATTTTTTTTATGTTTTTCCTTCTCTTGTAATGTACCATTATCAAGTTTCTTTGCTTAAGCATCTAGACAATAAGCAGGACTTTTGGTAGAGTTTACTAGTATCGACTACTAATGGGGTGTGAATGGTTTATTTAGCTTTGTACTTTAGTAAAAAAAAAAAAAAAAAAGGCCTGGTGAGGGAAACAGGTCAGTACTCCAAATTTTATGCAGATGTGTTACTCATCTCCTAATCCAAATGCAGAATAATGAAGGAGTGATAATGGCTCTGTACAATGCATGTATTCAGTGTATTACAAGAATGTATTGAAACCTTTTGTTACAAGATTATTACACAGGCATAGGTCATGTCACACCGAGCTCAGGCAGAGATGCTCAGGAGGAGGGACATTCTCATGTTTCATGTGGCTGCAGTGCCTGGCGAGTGAGCGTGAAAAGACTGAGGGGTGTAAAAAAGTACTAGTTAAATGTCAGCTGTAATGACAAAAATGTGCATGATTGTGCTTAAATAGGTGCAGATGAAAAATTACAATAACAAATACCACATAAGTCCATGAGCTGACTAAAAAGTCTGATTGTTTTCTCTGGAAACCAGATTGGATACTTGGGAATAAATAGACCTCTATGGCGCTAGGACAACAATTAAATGGGATCAAACCCTTCCAGACGATTTCTTTGAAATGTACTCTTTTGTTCAAATCCACTTTGTCGTTAACAATTCCTGCACACAATGCTGGAAGAGATTTTGCAGGTGAAAACATAAGAGAGAAAAAGAGTGCTGCAATGGTGCATTACCCTTAGATAAATATCACTGGAAAAACTTTTTGGAAAGTACCTTGTGAAAGGCCAATATTATAATCACAGGATCCACTCAGGATCCTTTCAAGCAGCAATGGACTAAGTTGGATAGTCACTTAAACAACATTGTTCACGTTGGTATTTTGCTTGGTAATGGAATGTGAAGGTTGACAAAGAAAGGCTGATCCTTTGTAATACTTATGCTCCTAACAATTACTAAAAATATTTTTTTTTCTGAATCTAATGTTATTCTGCTTGCCCGGCTCTTTAGTTCACATAAGATAGAATATTTACATGGCTGTGCTCAGTGTCTCATACTTTTTCAGGGTGCTGATCAGTGCAGGCTGGATGTACATATGCAGATTGAACAAGGATGGGCACCAGGAACTTTTGTAGTACAAATAAAGAGCTTTATTCACATCCTTTGACAATGCCCCACATACAAAGGTAGACGTCACATAGAAATTAAATGGTGCCAAACAATATAATTACTCTGTTACTCTACTTCCCTTGGTACTGTAGCTGTCACACTTATACTAGGGACATACTTACTGTAAGCTTCTTTAGAATTCATCCCCTTGGTAGCTCTTACCCATACGCTGGGGAGGTACTTTTCTGGTGTCCTTTAGTAATGATAGATTGGCAATTTCTTGCATAGCTTCCTCAATGCCCTATATCTGGGAAACACACTCTTCTCTGGGTTCAGTATCCATTTACTGTGGTAGAGGTCAATGCGTAATACCAGGAGAAGAGTAATGAAGAATAATAAAAGGTACTTGTAAAGGGACCCCCAAATAAATGCTTGATTGTAGACAGCTACTGGGTACGTATTCCTAGATAGTGAACTGCCCACCCGCGTAGGTAAGTATACACAACAACACCAGGAATCATAAACATTTGAAGTACCCTAGAGAGTACCTAGAGTCCTGATATCCATAGTAGGGAAAACATGTAGCAAGCAAGTGTACTCACTTATGAAGCTGCAACGTCCATGTGATCCTGAAGTGGGGGTCCTTACATGTGCATCCGTCCGATGAATCGATGTGACAAAAAAGAGAAGAAGAGGCAGAGCACTACAACAAGTTTCCAGCAAATAAATGATGAGGAGAGTGTGTCCCATAAAAAATATGGACATCATATTGGCCACTAATATCTCTAAAATGGAAAAAGCACTTACAGAGGCGGCACACTTTATCCGCCCATGGCTCGAGCCGCAAGCCGGGAGGTTTTTTTTTTTTCCTCGGCGTGCCGCGTGTCATCGATGCGCGGTCACGCTTCATCGGGAGCGTGCGCGCATGGCGCACGTGCCCAGGGCTCCCCGAGGGAGCCCTGGGTTGCTGCAATGTGGGGGATGGCGGTGGGGGGCTCCGGGGGACCCGGCGGACCCGGAGAGGGGAGGGGGAAGCCCCGATCGGAGTACCGATCCTCCGAGGCTCCGGCGCGCGCACGGGACACCTCGGCGCATGCCCGGTATCTGTCGCGGCCGAGACCGGGTAAAGGTTAGAATAAACTCGGCCGTGACAGTATGTTTAAAAAACAGACGAAGTATGAAAGGGATAAGGTGGATTATAAGAAAAAACAAATCTACATCTGGCAGAGGCCTACACCATTTAGGAAACCCAAATCTTCCACTCCACATAAAGGGAATAAGGATCAACCAAAAGAACAGAAATCCATATTGAAAAAGAATATCTCATTCTCACATTCTACTAGCGGAGATTCAGATGTTTCAGATAACGGTTTATTTTCCCAGATAACTTTTTCACAGGATATCACCTCAAGGAGCCCACATGACGTATCAAGGGATGATGGTCGCAGTCCTGGGACCCACAGAGATATGGAACAACAAGGTTCTTCAAAAAACTATCGTACCCAAAAGGACAAGAAGGGGCTCAAAGGGAAGGCACCGCTCCAAATCCTCAGAAAAGGAAGATAAATCCATAACTCAGGTCTCAGGGGTTATTCATCTTTCAAATGTGACACTAACGGAAATTGGATGTACCAGCTAGGTTTTTTAGGTTTTTTGGTTAGACTTGGATTTAATGATAAACTATATGGGAAAATACTAGAATAGTTTTGACAATGCTAGTTTATTAATAACTTGACCCTTATTTAGGGTCTTTCCCATAGGTCCATATCTTCTTTTTGTTATGTTATTTTATTCTCAGCTTCCTTTAAATTAGGGTCTGGTATGCATGTCATATCGCACAGTCATATTTTTATATTACCTTTTCTATTCAGAGATTCTAATAAAAGTTTGATAAGATAGATGCAGGTTTTTTCAATATTATTTTTACTTTGTTACCATATACATTTTTAATTGTTCTGCATGATGAGCACATTGTTCTATAATAATAATATTATTAACATATAATAAAATGTGCTCATTGTTCTACATGATGAGCACATTTTATTATATCATATTCCTTGAGATACTCATATTGTTAAATTCTCTCCTTGTCTTACACCCAGGGCTGGCCATGTCTCACGGACCTCTGATTTGGTTCTGCGCATGCATGTACCGGCATTGGTGTGTGTTACATTACCCTTTATGGGAGTCTGAGGGGAGGAAACTTTTCAGCCCCTGTGATGCACGCATTGACGTTATCATCTTCACGCTCTATGGACAGCTTCCATTACCATGACGGATCTGCCAACAGTTATTTACTGCGCAAGCGTGTACCTGGGTGGATAACAGACCCGTCCTGGCTCTGGATTGGTTGCTAGGGGAGTGATTTATGAGCGTCATGTGAGCGCATTGCGCCCGGCTTATGGTGTATGATTTTTGATCTGTGCGATCTGCGGGATGGCGTCGCACTTTTCCCACTGTGGGTGGCCTCTATTGTCAGGATGGATCCATCTACAGTGTGGTTATTGCGCAAGCGCTTGCCGTGGTGTATATTATATCTGTCCTGGTCATGGATTGGTTGTCGGGGGTGGGACTTGTGGTTTCCATGCCCGCAAATGCGTTAAGGAGTCTCTTTAGACACACCATGGGCTTGTTAGCAATCAGGTAAGGTGGTCCTATTTTGTGCTATGTGTATTGGTTAATTATGTTAGTTTGGCTCTATAAATATGTTAATAAAGTTGGATATGTATACCTTGACAAAGCGCTCTGTGTAGCGTGAAATGTTGGTGAGGCTTTCTGGCCCTCTTTTTTTCTACATGACAATTAAATAATTATTTTTTATGGGGGACACACGCTCCTCATCATTTATTTGCTGAATACTTGTTGTAGTGCTCTGCCTCTTCTTCCATTTACTGTGGACAGTATTTTTCCTCTATACTTATCAGATTGGGAGTTTACGGAGGACCTGTCAAAAGGAGTACACTGACTTCAGGGATCAGTATCCCATGACTATGTGCATACCTACCTTGTGCATACCTTTTTGAATTTGGACTTCACTAGGGGCTCTCTGGTGGGTGCAATCAAACTATGCTCTGGACTTTCTACTCTGAGTAGTCACTGCTGAGCACTTGCTTGCTCCTCTGGTCAGAGAAAAAGATCTGTTCATTACTATGGCCTATATCTGTAAAGGGTACGTTCCTTAACTGAACATAATAAGGTGACAAGACATCCTTACTACATAACTATACTTTCAAACCTTTATACATAACTTACATTGAGGCCCTCTTAAAAAGCTACTCCTAAGGAACCTGTTTCTAGAACAGTCTACCTGGATCTATATACTCTCCCATCTCCCTATGGTGACATCACTGTGCACAAGACAAACTGGGGAGTGGCTATCCTTTCTGCAAGTCACCCTGCATTACATGATGGGGATAGAAGCAATTCTGCGGTGAGCCCTACAATAAATCATCTAAGGCCCTTAATCCTTCCACTATAATAGCAGTCCCATCAGGGGGCAGGAGGTAAGTACAAATATAGACGAAAGTATCTGTCGTATAAATTTAGCATAGGTTGAACTTCATGGATGTATGTCTTTTTTAAAACTTATCTACTATTTAACTATTCAACGAATAAGAAAAATTAGTAGCTATTCAGAATGTACAATGATTTTAGGGGGGTGGGTGATTTAAGTCTAAGATAATAAAACCCTTGATAAAATTAGCCAGAAGAACAAAATAAAATTGAGAAAAACCACACTGTGGGGGTTGTATATCTAAGAAAGCACTTTGACCTGAAGACGTATGGTGAGCATTACACCCCGATGGCACATGTATGCCCAGAGCTCATCACACGCTTTCTAAGATTGTTTATTTGCTATTTGCTACCAAGGCTTTCACAGAGTTAAGAAAGCTAAAATTGATCATTTTGTACTTTCGGATCATGACCCTATATGTGTAATCTTGAGTTTTAAAAGAGAAGCAGGATCTTATATAATTGGAGATTTCCATCAACATAAAAATAAAGCTTACTTTACCTTGAGAGACTTACAAGACCGGATAAGCCTGAGCTACTTGGCTGACTAGCTAGGCCAGTTACCAGCCCCAAATCATGCTCAACAATATCTGGAACAATATAAAAAGTCCTTATCAGCGTGTGCTGATCCGGTGTCTCTAGTTTCTCCAGATGAACATTAAATGCAGGTGATGCACTCCTGCTGCTCCCAGGAAATGTCTCAGGTCCACTCTTGCCCTGTTTCTGTGTCTAGGCATCTCTGTGGTGCGGGGCTTTGAGCTCCAGCTCTTACTAGGAAAATTTCTCTGGGAAAAAGAAGCCTTGGTCCGTGCAGGCTTGAGCTTGGTTGGTGCTGGATGTGAACCCCTGAAGGATCACAGGCATTCCTCTGTGACTCTCCTCTGATGCTGGAGCAGGAACTCTGGCACACAGTTACTTCCTGCTTTTCAAAGGTTTCTCAATCAGGAATTAATTTTACACAGCTCAGGCAGAAAACCTGACACCAGTGTGTAATTTCCTTATCCTTGCAGAGGGATTGAGTTAACTCTTTCACTCAGTAACGGAAGGTCATAAAGAAGACCCAGCACCAGTGGTGTAGCTAGGACTACGTGGGCCACCAGGCCAAAACAATTTCAGGGCCCCAATAATACGAATGGAAAATGTGTTTTAAGCAGGACATGAAGGATACTGTATTCATTTCTGTGAGTCATATGATCTGGATGTTTGAAGTATGGGCACGCAATTTAACCTTTTCTGACAGATGTGTCCATTTTGCTAATTTTCAATCAAGGCACAGATAGAATATCCAGACTGGTGTCTGATGTCCTGCCAGCAGTGGAGCACATATTGGATGCAGCGACATATTTATCTTGTGATTCACATGCCCGATATGCGTTCATCAGGTGTTGGTGTTAATTGTAGATATAAGGACAATAATATAAATCTCCATCTAAATATAGAGGATATCCTATAAATATAAAGGATCTTTTGCTCCAGAGATACATCTCTGCTCAAATACACAATAATAAGAAAACACACATTGGTGGTGGTAAATATTTATTCAGATTATATTGTTTAACGCAAAACGATGCATTATTAATTTCTGTTCTCTTTTACTCTTTCCTCCCAGAGAGTTTCATTCCCACTACAGTAGCTAAAGGGGATGGTGTTTCATTGTATTTCTTATATTGAGGAAGATAGAATGGCCTAGAAAAGGTAAAGTTGTGCGCCTTGCACTACACCAATGGAGATATGGGGAACCAATAAATTGTGAATGTGTGGTGACGGAACAAAAAACTGCAATAAGAGTGCGGAGGTGGTGCTGGCAGGGATGGGGTTAATGATAAGCAAAGAAAAGAAAGAAAGCTCCCTAATAGCCGCACAAGAGAACACCTGTACCTATATTAAAAATTACTATTTATTAATAAATGATTAAAATATATTTATTGCAGCAAAAAACTAACGTGAACCAAAGTGATTAAAATAAATTAAAAGAAACTGGATATGGATAAAACCATCAGATATATAGGCACTTATAGTGCCCAGTGGAGTAAGATCAACTCCATTTATAAGAAATATTGGCACATCCTTTTGGAGGACAATGACCTTCGTGAAGTACTAAAACCATATCCAACAATGGTACCCAAAAGATCAAAGAACTTGAAAGACACGTTGGTCCACAGCCATTTCCAAACTAAATCCCAATTTCAAACATGGCTTCCACCAAAAACACAGGGCACCTACAAGTGCGGAACATGCAAAGCATGTACCTATATCCACACCAGTAAATGTTTTAAAAGTACCAACAACCACAAAACATTTCAGATGAAGAGTTTCATAAATTGCAAAACCATACAAGTAGTATACCTAATTACGTGTAAATGCGGGATACAGTATGTAGAGAAGACGGGCCGCCAGTTCCGCAGACACATATTGGAACATATTGGTTCTATCAGAAATGAGTTAGACACACCTGTGTCATGCCATGTTAGGGGACATCATGGGGGAGACATCAATTCCCTACGCTTTCAAGGCATTTTTTGCCTCAAAGCCAATACAAGAGGGGGAGACTGGGACAAAATTCTTTTACAGCAAGAGTCCCGTTGGATATATCAATTATCCACTCTATCACCATTAGGTCTCACTGAGGGGTTCCTCTTCACCCCCTTCCTGTAAAAATACCCCCTTCCTGCAAACAATCTTTCTGATAAACTTTTTGTTGCATGTGATACTCATTTTAAATAGGTGCATCATTTTAAATAGGTGCATCACTCTCCAACCCTGTTCCTCTGAACAAATTGTAATTCTCCGTCTGGGGTAATCACTCCTACACTCCATGACAATATAATGATCAATTTTGATGAATAATCTAGTTACCTTTGAAATTGAATATCAGACTCTAGAAATGGTCAATAATAAGCACACAGCTGATTTAGAATGTTTAATTACAAACACAGGCAAATACAAACATCAAGCAATCACTAATAGGTCCTTTAATTAGACTTACCTAGTCAGGACTAAGAAGACTCTAATGTGACACCATAAGCATCCAGCAATTGCAAGCAATCACAATGAATAATGTTTTTATTGTCAGCATGCTACATGGTAGCCATTTACGAGTGTTTAAAACATTTTTTCTTCAGCTACATTGAGAATATTGCTCGCAGTGATCTCCCCCATGCTATCAATAGGTATGTCGTTAAAACATTTTTTCTTCAGCTACATTGAGAATATTGCTCGCAGTGATCTCCCCCATGCTATCAATAGGTATGTCGCGCCTGATGACGCGACACAACTTCAGGCCATTCAGCGCATGGCATTCTGGGAGCTATGACAACCATCCCTTGCAAACCCAACCAAAAGGCAGGGATAAGATGCCGAACAGTCAAGTGACTGTGAATAACCAATTGGATGCGCGGCTGGCTCGTTACTGAGGTTACTGGCATTATGCTGGTTTGCTGCCAATGAGGGAGATCGCATTCTGATGATGCGATGCTACTCCCAGCCATAAAACATATGGGACTTCATGCACCCCCCTCCCTGATTAAGAATGTTTATTACAAACACAGGCGAAATACAAAACTCAAGCAACACTAATGGTCAATAATAAGCACACAGCTGATTAAGAATATTTATTCACAACACAGGCAATATAAACATCAAGCAATCACTAATATGTCCTTAATTAGACTTACCTAGTCAGGACTAAGAAGACTCTGATGTGGCACCATAAGCATCCAGCAATAGAAGCAATCACAATGAATAATGTTTTTATTGTCAGCATGCTATATGGTAGCCATTTACGAGTGTTTTAAACCATTTTCTTCAGTACATTGGGAATAGCTCGCAGTGATCTCCCCCATGCTATCAATAGGTATGTCGAGCCTTGATGACACAACGCAACTTCAGGCCATTCAGCGCATGGCATTCTTGATGGACATGAAACCATCCCTGCAAACCAAACCAAAGGCAGGGCTAAGATGCCGAACAGTCACGTGACTGTGATAACACAATCGGATGCGGGCTGGCTCTGTACTGAGGTTACTGGCATTATGCTGTTTGCTGCAATGAGGGAGGTCGCATTCTGATGATGCGATGCTACTCCCGGCCATAAAACATATGGGACTTCATGCACCTCCCCTCCCCTACTCTCCTCCCCATAATCAAATAAAGGGGCAGGTAATCTGGGGCCAAGATCACATGACCATCACCCACCAATGGGATGTATCATTAGCCATGTGATGAGTCACAGCCAATTGGGACCCTACCATTATGTAACCCAATTGAAGTGTGGGAGGGATTTGTATGCAGAAAGCCCTATCACAGTTCGACATTAATCAACCAATGGGGTAAGAATCAAGTGTATAAAGATCTGAGAGAATCACTCTGTAATTGCCCCCGATGAAGCCACAACGGTGAAACATAGTGTGGGCAGGCTAAGCGTCACCACCTAGTGCGCTGGATATTGGAGAGGTCTGTTGCCTTCTCTCAGTTAGAGTGTTTCGGAGCCTTCTAAAGGAAGCACAACACTTGACTACTTCCTATTTGTCATGGTTCCGAGTACAAGACACATACTTTGTGATCTTGAAATAGCGTTTGCTAAACATAACAGACCTAGGTTCATTTACCTTGAACCGCTGGTCTGGTAATGGTGTGGTATATATCCGTACACTAGCATTAGCTGGCTCAAAAAATATACATATTTTCTGAGTACACACACTATATTAAGCTATACTCTCCATTTAGGTGTAGTCCCAAACATATAGAATGTATTGGTATAACTACCACTGTTAGTATATCATATAGCAGTGGGAAATTCTAAATAAGTTATTCCTAGCATACACGTTAGTTTGAAATAGGCATACAGTTACCTCTCCGTTTTTAATTTATTTTAATCACTTTGGTTCACGTTAGTTTTTTGCTGCAATAAATATACTTAAATCATTTATTAATAATAGTAATTTTTAATATAGGTACAGGTGTTCTCTGTGCAGCTATCAGGGAGCTTTCTTTCTTTCTTTGCTTATTTCTTATATTACATAAGACAGGGGTGCCCAAAGCTACATCCAATTGACAAAACTATATGGTAATAAGTGTAAAGTTTAAATACTTCAATAATATTAATAATTACTTGGTTATTTAGTTAAACCCTTTGGCCCACCAAATCATATAAGTATTATTATTAGGGTATGTGTCTAGTGTTGGAAGAAGCACTTTCAGAGTAGACCATAGGACCAGTGCTGGGAGGGAGTCATCCGCGTCATTGGGATTCCGTAACCCGGAAGTGACGATTGCGGAAGCAGCGAAGGCCTGAAGTGGGTGAGAATGCAACTCTCCCGGCTCCCGGGAGTGATGGCGGCACCTCTAATTTCGTACATTGATCTTATTCACTGCCCTTATGTGAAGGCTATAAACATTGTCACGGTAACTTATGACAAGATATAACAAACACCAAATATCTGGGTTGAACTGAACGAGGCTTAGATATAATAAAATATATTTATTCTTAAAAAGGTGGAACACAGCAATATAGTACAATTAACAGGCAAGAAGGTAACACTACTTAGGGTGGGGAATGGAGAAGTGATCAGCTAGCAATTCTCCAGCAATCCGGTGACATTCAAGGTGAAATCAGAAGAACCAACAGGACTGTAGGATTTACCACAGTATTATACCTTTGTAACCCTATCTTAACATTGAATACGACTATTGGTGAACAATTATCTGTATCCAATCCCTAACGTGGAAACACAGTTTAACCCATGCCCCCCAGATAGACCCATGCGTACTGGGATCTTCATTGTTTGTAGGTGTAGATATAACACTTACAAACCACTCCAGTTTGATGCTTCTCCGCCCTCAGGTAAACAGTTAGGCCTCGTTCAGGGTGCTGGCTTCGGATGGAGGGCGTGCTGCCGTGTGTGCTGCCGTGAGAAACAAAGTATTCAATTTGAATACTGTGTAAGGAATCGGGGGCCACGTCCCTGTGGTGTGACCCCTCCTTACCTACTACCAGTACTGCAGCGGCTGCTGCCCCTGCCCCCCCCCCGTCGCTACCCATGCGCCGCCCCAATGCATACCTTGAACTCTGCGTCGCCATCTTGGATTCTGGCACCGGTGTTACAGACTCTCAGCTGTGCTCCACTACTTCCTGGTCTCTAAGCCACTCACGAGCAGCTCCTCGACACGCCTCCACCATGCCCCTCGTCCGGATGGTCACTGTCGCTTTAAATATTCTGTTGGCTTCCCTTCCTTGCCGAGCATAGATCCTTAGGGATGTTACCGGTGTTCTGCCACAAGCCTTGTTCTTCGTTACGTATCTCTGTTTTTGTTCCACGTTCGTGTACTCGTCCAGTTTCCTCCAGGCCTGCTGCTGCTACGCTGAGTTCCTGGTTTTACAGACCTGCTTCGTTTGCGCTTGTAACACGGGGTTACTAGTGCTGCCTGGTGGTGTGCCTATTGCGGTCAGTCTTCCCTCTCCAGACCGGAGCCATGGGTCGTGGACGCCACTCGCGTAAACCTCGTTCCCGACCTGCAGCGATTGTGCTGACGCAAAAGGACCGCTGGATTTCCTGTTGCCGACTCCCTGCTTGAACTACGACTACCCGGATATCTCCTACCCCGACTCTGGCTGCCAACAACTATGTGTTATCTCCAGTCCTGAACCCGCCTGTTTGACTATGAACTGCGCACTTCCGGACCAGTCTGCGCGGTATAAGGTCGGTGATTATATAAACCAGCCTCAGCCCCGCGGTCCGGTCCCGGTTTGTGGCGAGCACAATTTGACAGTATGCTCGGCCCCACAAAACCAGACCGCGCCGTGGCGGGGGTGGTAAATGTGTAACTGCACCTATGTTCCAGGCTGTGGACCAGTCCCTGTTTGAAGAACAGTATTTGTTTGAAAAACTGCCTCCGCCTAATCTTGCTGTTATGTACGAAGGGTTAACCCCTGCAGAGAGACTGACTCGTAAAGAAATACTGACTAAATCTCAGGAATGTAGAGAGTTAGTAAAGAAGATGTTTCAAGCCCAGTACTCCCAAAATGCTCCTTCTTAAGTCCACTCCGGGACTGGAAACGGGGATTTTGGGGGTACTGGTTCAGGCCATAGACAACACCCTTACCAATTATTCCTGGAATTTGACAGGAACAAAGTGAGCGTGAACCTCTACTTGCTGCCTAGGCACAGACTATTCACAAACCGTTCTGTCAGTCCTGTTGTTAAACCTGTGGGGGCACCTCCCTCTCCAAAAAATGTCCAAACCACCCCACTATCACTGCCCCCTAAGGTAGAAGCTGCCATGATTTCTAGCCCTGATTGCACCTCCCATTGTTAAATCCCAAAGATATGTCTGCCTTAACCCTGCCAGTCAGGTCTGTGAGGTTCCCGTGGAGTTATACTGTATTTCCAAAGCTACAGCCCTAGTATCTGAGAATCTACCCTCACTTTCTAACTCAGAACCCTAACTCCTGCCCTGAGGTTTTTCTGCTTTAACCCCTGATAGGCAGCTCTGCGTGCCCCCATGTCAGAGAAAGAACCCCTTCTGCTTCAATCTTCTAAGTTAGAATCCCTCAGCTCTGTTCCCGAGCTCATTCCTATATTAACCCTGCCGGTCAGCCCTATGAGCTCCTTTTGTAATCCCTGTTCGCCAGCTAAGGCCACATCCTTGGCTCCAGAGGAGAACTCTTGTATCCTCAATTTCAGAGGCAAATCTCCCTCTTTTGACTCTCAGGTACTATCTGCATGACCTCTCTAAATCCTTGCTGCCCCCAGGCTAATGCATCAATTCTAGCATCAGAGATGAATCCCCAAGTCTGACAGCAGAGGTTGCACTGAATGACTCCCCTAAGCTTGCTGAGTCCTTGAATTTTGTTTAATACATCCCCCTGCTTCAGCTCAAGTTTCCGTTGCCGTGTCCTTTGAAACTTCTGCTAAAATCTGGTTCCAGTTAAAGGTATTCAGGAACCGGGTTTTTTTTCTAAGCCTGTTCGCAGAATCCCCACTCCAGGTATTTCGCTGACCCAGTCTGTCACTCAGAATGCTCAGATCCCTGCTTCAGCACATAGTTCCCTTATCATGGAATCTGTAGTCTTTTCTGATTTCCCAGACACTCCTTCCAAGCAAAACCCTCCAGAGATCCGGTATCTGCTGTCACCCCCTTAGTACAGTCAGAAACCACCCTGCCTACATACACAATTCAGGGTATAATCTGAGCTATTTTGTCTTCCTTCACTTGCTAAACCTCAGTCCTTTAGCACTGCATCTAAATGTGCTCCAGCAAACATTGGGTTATGGGTAAGATTAAAACCCGTTGTTAAAGGGGACCTTCTCACACATATCCTGCAAACCTAGAATTCCGTGATTAGTCCTAGTCACTTTCCACAGTATCTGATTTTCTAATTAGTGTACCAGACACCCACATCACTGGCAGCGTTCCGTTATCAGAATTTTGCACTAGTAAACAATACTATTTCTGATTTTGTCATGACAAGTACCCCGTTTGGGCCCTTGCAGTTTTTGTAAAAACTCTTTTTCCTACTAAGGTTTCTGCTGTTAAGAGTTTCCCCGGTTCTCAACTTACCGCTTATTGACCCTCTAACTCCCCAGTACCTGTCACTGAATCCCAGGTGTCAGCTTCAGACGCTAGTTCTCCTTCTACCAGTGTCCCTGTTACTGATTCTGAAACTCCAGCTCCAGACACAGACTCCCCTCCCTACGCTTGCCCTGCACTGCCTGATTGTCAAGTTCCAGATATTAAAGCTCCAGAGCCTACTCACACTCCTATGACAAGTACGATGCCCTTGGAGTTCGTTGCAGCACGTAATCCGCCTCATGTGGTTGTCAAATCTCCGCAAGGCCCTGTATACCTTCCCCGCACTCTGGTGCCATATCCGAAGTAACCTTGCTGCGCTCCAAATCCCCAGTGCGGGAAGGCAGTTTCTTTTCACGGGACATTCGGTGGCCCCTGAAGTACCTCAGTATGACTTTAACTATGGGGTTTCTCTCCCTGTTGTCTCTGGCTTGGACTCTGGGAAGTGGAGATCACAGACTATATTGTTCTCTCTCTGAGCGTTCTACACATATTTGGTAGCTCCAATAATGATTGCTTCTCTGCTCAGCGAACCCATGGTTATCCCTACGGAAACTTCTGTTGTGCCTGCGTCCTCTGTGTTGGAAATACTCAGTTCACACCTCAAGATTTCGGTCCTAAGCCTGGTTTACTGTTCACCTTGTCATCTACTATACCCATACCTGGCAATGCACCCACACCCTATACCCTCGCTGACCACTACCTGGAAAACTTCTGGAGGAGAAGACCCTCTCAAATTCCCACGTCTGATGTCAGCAAAGACTTTGTCTGTCGGAGGGTCGCCCTGATAAACTCTTTCAACTATTGGTGCTCTGTCTTGAACTTTGGTACCATACTAGAGACTGGGCTCCCAGCGGGGTCCTTCTGCTGTTTCTGCTCCAGACACCCTGGTTCTTCACAGCCTTGGATTTCCAAGCCATTTCCGTGGCGAGCCACGTACCAATAATTTCTCTACCATCACTTTCCTATCCTAAGTTGTACTCGCCAATGAACTGCTGGTTTACGGATGCCCGCTCGCCTAAAACAATTTAGGAATAACTCCATGTCTCCAAGACCAATGAGTGCCCACGAGTTCTCTGGACCACAACTTTACTCTCATCCTAGATAATTCCGGAACAATTCCAGGTCCCCCAACTCTAGGAGTGGTTATGATCGCCTGAGGTCGATCCTGAAGGGGGGGGTACTGTAAGGAATCAGGGGCCACGTCCCTTGTGGTGTGACCCTCCTTATCTACTACCAGTACTGCAGCGGCTGCTGCCCCTGCCCCCCGTCGCTACCCATGCCGGCCGCCCATGCATACCTTGAACTCTGCGTCGCATTTGGATTCTGGCACCGGGTGTACCAGACTCTCAGTGTGCTCCACTACTTCCTGGTCTCTCAGCCACTCACGAGCAGCCCTTCGACACCGCCTCCAACATGCCCCCGTCTCCGGATTCGACTGTCTGCGCTTTAAATATCTGCTTGTTGGCTTCCCTTCCTTGCGAGCATAGATACCTTATGGGATGTTACCTGTGTTTCCTGCCACAAGCCTTTTTCATTTCGTTACCTTATTCTCTTGTTTCGTTTTGTCTCAGTGTTGTACTCGTCCAGTTCCCTCACGGCCTGTGTGCTACCAGAGAGTTAGACGTTCCTGGTTCTTAAACCCTGCTTCGCTCCCCTTGCTTCTTTTACACATGGGGATATGGCCTGCTGGTCTTGGCTTTGCCTACTTCCCGCGTCTGCGCCCCCTCTCCCATAGACCGGACCTTGTGCCGTCGGGTACCGGCACTCGCGCAAACGCCTTTTTCCCGTTCACCCTAGCCTGCACAGCCGCCATTGTTGCTGAGCATCTTTAGACCAGTCCCTGGACGTAGCCTCTGCATCCATCACTGGCTTAGATTACTTTTTTACCCGGATAACTGTATCTTTCCCTAACCAAGACTTTGGCTTGCCAACAACTTAGTGCTGTTATCTCCAGGCTGAAACCCGGCCTGTTTGACTATGAACTGCCGTCACTCCGGACAAGTCTTAGCGGTAAAGGTCGGTGATTTCACAAACCAGCTCAGCCCCGCTGGTCCGGTACCGGTTTGTGGCGAGCCAATGTGAAATACTGGTTTTTCAGGTAGCAACCGCCCTCCTGTCTCCGAAGAGGAGTTGAAGCTGACACAGTTCAATAAACGAAATTTGTTTTTTTTGGAGCTGCAGCAGCGTTAAAGGGACCAAGGCAGCCAATGAAATCATTCTTCAGAATGATTTCAGGACTGCAACTTGGATACTTACCATGCTGTGTGTAACCCGCCCCTCCCCAACGCTGTGAAACGTCTGCTGGGGGATAAACACAGATCGCCCCAGCAAAACTGCAGCATCGCTCCCTCATGCCCCTCCACTTCCGAGTCTGCAGCTGGCACCCGAACGAGGCCTTAGAGTGGCGCGAGTCTTTTGATCAGTACTTGGTTCCTATTTCTGTAAATATATCAGGGCAGTGTAGCTTTTGATCCACAGGGCTTCTGGTTAAATCTTCCGGCTGCCCTTCCCTGACCTATTAGCATAGCAGATGGCGTCTGCATTTTCAGAGCAGATCCAAAATACCATATACACTTTAATATCCTCATGTATTATAAGTTTCCTGTCTGGTGGTCCAAGTGCGGTCCAAATTTTCCAGTTTTTAATGCCTACAGTGACCTATTATATTGGCCAAATTTCAACTCTACTGCGAACTCCGAAACCGGAGAGATACAGAAATGCACTTTTAAAACATTTTTAAAATACAGGATTATATACTGAAACATGGGACAGGGAACATTACATTTTCCTGACATGACAAGGTGTAAGCAATTCCTTGGACCGCAGTCCAGTTAACCCCTGCCTCCTGGTGGGTCAGGGGGTAGCCATATGGGGTGCAACCCCTTTAATACGGGCTAACCCCCTTCTCTACATACATTAATGGCGCTCTATATAAAGGAAAGACATCAAATACAATTAAATACCTCATATGTACAATAAAAATGTTATTATGAAAACAATAACGTTTATTAGTCAATCTCACAATTGAAACGCTTTATGTAATGATAATAACATCCGTGTGATTAAAATCCCATTTGTGAGCAGCACAATATTAACCTATGATGAGTATAATATCCAAATGTATTGGATTGGTTTATAGTAATATCGATTGTATCGGTATTTTAGTATAGAGGTTCCTACTTACTATTAGCTATTGCCGTAGTGTGTTTTGAATTGTTGGTTCCTGAAATATATATCTGGGTTTTTCTTTCCAGAATATTTCTTTCAAGATCTCATTCTTGTCTTAATAGACCTTATCCAATATTTGCCAAAAATTTGGTTATTTGTGGAGCTAACGAGTTGTACATGTGACAATAAAAGGGCCACTGTGTGTTATTAATTTTCCTTGCTTCTTTTGGTTTGTATTTAATAAACTGATCTTGCATGCTTCTTACAGTTTCAATCGCTTCTATTTGCAACTCGGTGTCTCTCTGGTAATCCCTATCTCAAATTTTCGTTGTTCAGGTCCTGTGCTGTTTGCATTTCAAACATTTTAAAGGGTTCAAGAACAGTAAGTTGATCATACCAGCTGTCCTTGGGAAGGTTCTTAATCCAAGTTGGGATGTGATTGCCGTTGGACTAGGCCCCCGAGGGTACGGAATTCGCTTTGAACCTGGTTTGGTAGTAGGTTGCGTTGTTGCAAGACATTTATTGTCAAACCATACAGTCTGGGATCGGGTCCCAAACAATTCAATTAACTTTTACTTTCCCTAACACGTGAATTTTAAATTTCTGTTCCTTGCTGTACGCCTCTATCGGCTGGCTCCAACCCTGTTCCTCTGAACAAATTGTAATTCTCCGTCTGGGGTAATCACTCCTACACTCCATGACAATATAATGATCAATTTTGATGAATAATCTAGTTACCTTTGAAATTGAATATCAGACTCTAGAAATGGTCAATAATAAGCACACAGCTGATTTAGAATGTTTAATTACAAACACAGGCAAATACAAACATCAAGCAATCACTAATAGGTCCTTTAATTAGACTTACCTAGTCAGGACTAAGAAGACTCTAATGTGACACCATAAGCATCCAGCAATTGCAAGCAATCACAATGAATAATGTTTTTATTGTCAGCATGCTACATGGTAGCCATTTACGAGTGTTTAAAACATTTTTTCTTCAGCTACATTGAGAATATTGCTCGCAGTGATCTCCCCCATGCTATCAATAGGTATGTCGCGCCTTGATGACGCGACACAACTTCAGGCCATTCAGCGCATGGCATTCTTGGGAGCTATGACAACCATCCCTTGCAAACCAAACCAAAAGGCAGGGATAAGATGCCGAACAGTCAAGTGACTGTGAATAACCAATTGGATGCGCGGCTGGCTCTGTACTGAGGTTACTGGCATTATGCTGTTTGCTGCCAATGAGGGAGATCGCATTCTGATGATGCGATGCTACTCCCAGCCATAAAACATATGGGACTTCATGCACCTCCCCTCCCCTGATTAAGAATGTTTATTTACAAACACAGGCAAATACAAACATCAAGCAATCACTAATGGTCAATAATAAGCACACAGCTGATTAAGAATATTTATTCACAAACACAGGCAATATAAACATCAAGCAATCACTAATATGTCCTTTAATTAGACTTACCTAGTCAGGACTAAGAAGACTCTGATGTGGCACCATAAGCATCCAGCAATAGCAAGCAATCACAATGAATAATGTTTTTATTGTCAGCATGCTATATGGTAGCCATTTACGAGTGTTTAAACCATTTTTCTTCAGCTACATTGGGAATATTGCTCGCAGTGATCTCCCCCATGCTATCAATAGGTATGTCGAGCCTTGATGACACAACGCAACTTCAGGCCATTCAGCGCATGGCATTCTTGGGAGCTATGACAACCATCCCTTGCAAACCAAACCAAAAGGCAGGGCTAAGATGCCGAACAGTCACGTGACTGTGAATAACCAATCGGATGCGCGGCTGGCTCTGTACTGAGGTTACTGGCATTATGCTGTTTGCTGCCAATGAGGGAGGTCGCATTCTGATGATGCGATGCTACTCCCGGCCATAAAACATATGGGACTTCATGCACCTCCCCTCCCCTACTCTCCTCCCCCATAATCAAATAAAGGGGCAGGATAATCTGGGGCCAAGATCACATGACCATCACCCACCAATGGGATGTATCATTAGCCATGTGATGAGTCACAGCCAATTTGGGACCCCTACCATTATGTAACCCAAATTGAAGTGTGGGAGGGATTTGTATGCAGAAGCCCTATCACAGTCTGACATTAATCAACCAATGGGGTAAGAATCAAGTGTATAAAGATCTGAGAGAATCACTCTGTAATTGCCCCCGATGAAGCCACAACGGTGAAACATATGTTGGGCAGGCTAAGCGTCACCACCTAGTGCGCTGGCTATATTGGAGAGGTCTGTTGCCTTCTCTCAGTTAGAGTGTTTCGGAGCCTTCTAAAGGAAGCACAACACTCTGACTACTCTCCTATTTGTCATGGTTCCGAGTACAAGACACATACTTTGTGATCTTGAAATAGCTGTTTTGCTAAACATAACAGACCTCTAGGTTCATTTACCTTTGAACCTGCTGGTCTGGTACATATGTGTGTGTATATATCCGTACACTAGCATTAGCTGGCTCAAAAAATATACATATTATTCTGAGTACACACACTATATTAAGCTATACTCTCCATTTAGGTGTAGTCCTCAAACTATATAGAACTGTATTGGTATAACTACCACTGTTAGTATAATCATATAGCAGTGGGACATTCTAAATAAGTTATTCCTAGCATACACTGTTAGTTTGAACTAGGCATACAGTTACCTCCTCCGTTTTTAATTTATTTTAATCACTTTGGTTCACGTTAGTTTTTTGCTGCAATAAATATACTTAAATCATTTATTAATAAATAGTAATTTTTAATATAGGTACAGGTGTTCTCTTGTGCAGCTATCAGGGAGCTTTCTTTCTTTTCTTTGCTTATTTCTTATATTACATAAGACAGGGGTGCCCAATGCTACATCCAATTGACAAAACATATATGGTAATAAGTGTAAAGTTTAAATACTTCAATAATATTAATAATTACTTGGTTATTTAGTTAAACCCTTTGGCCCACCACATCATATATATTGTATTATTTATTAGTGTATGTGTCTAGTGTTTGGAAGAAGCACTTTTCAGAGTAGACCATAGGACCAGTGCTGGGAGGGAGTCATCCGCGTCATTGGGATTCCGTAACCCGGAAGTGACGATTGCGGAAGCAGCGAAGGCCTGAAGTGGGTGAGAATGCAACTCTCCCGGCTCCCGGGAGTGATGGCGGCACCTCTAATTTCGTACATTGATCTTATTCACTGCCCTTATGTGAAGCGCTATATACATTGTCACGGTAACTTATGACAAGATATAACAAACACCAAATATCTGGGTTGAACTGAACGAGGCTTAGATATAATAAAATATATTTATTCTTTAAAAAGGTGAACACAGCAATATAGTACAATTAACAGGCAAGAAGGTAACACTTACTTAGGGTTGGGGAATGGAGAAGTATCAGCTAGCAATTCTCCAGCAATCCGGTGACATTCAAGGTGAAATCAGAAGAACCAACAGGACTGTAGGATTTACCACAGTTTATATACCTTTGTAACCCTATTCTTAACATTGAATACAGACTATTGGTGAACAATTATCTGTATCCAATCCCTAACGTGGAAACACAGTTTAACCCATGCCCCCCAGCTAGTTAGCCCATGCGTACTGGGATCTTCATTGTTTGTAGGTGTAGATATAACACTTACAAACCACTCCAGTTTGATGCTTCTCCGCCCTCAGGTAAACAGTTAGGCCTCGTTCAGGGTGCTGGCTTCGGATGGAGGGCGTGCTGCCGTGTGTGCTGCCGTGAGAAACAAAGTATTCAATTTGAATACTGTGTAAGGAATCGGGGGCCACGTCCCTTGTGGTGTGACCCCTCCTTACCTACTACCAGTACTGCAGCGGCTGCTGCCCCTGCCCCCCGTCGCTACCCATGCCGCCGCCCAATGCATACCTTGAACTCTGCGTCGCCATCTTGGATTCTGGCACCGGTGTTACAGACTCTCAGCTGTGCTCCACTACTTCCTGGTCTCTAAGCCACTCACGAGCAGCTCCTCGACACGCCTCCACCATGCCCCTCGTCCGGATTGGTCACTGTCGCTTTAAATATTCTGCTTTGGCTTCCCTTCCTTGCCGAGCATAGATCCTTATGGGATGTTACCTGTGTTTCTGCCACAAGAGCCTTGTTCTTTCGTTACGTCGTCTCTGTGTTTTGTTCCAGTCGTTGTACTCGTCCAGTTCCTCCAGGCTGCTGCTGATACGTGAGTTCCTGGTCTTTTACAGACCTGCTTCGTTTGCGCTGTGCTTGTAACAGGGGTTACTAGTGCTGCCTGTGGTGTGCCTATTGGTCAGTCTTCCCTCTCCTAGACGGAGCCATGGGTCGTGGACGCCACTCGCGTAAACCTCGTTCCCGACCTGCAGCGATTGGTGCTGACGCCAAAGGACCAGCTGGATTTCCTGTTGCCGACTCCCTGCTTGAACTACGACTACCCGGAATTCTCCTACCCCGACTTGGCTGCCAACAACTATGCTTATCTCCAAGATCCTGAACCCGGCCTGTTTGACTATGAACTGCGCACTCCGGACCAGTCTGCGCGGTATAAGGTCGGTGATTTCATAACCCAGCCTCAGCCCCGCGGTCCGGTCCCGGTTTGTGGCGAGCACAATTGTGACAGTATGCTCGGCCCCACAAAACCAGACCGCGCCGTGGCGGGGGTTGGTAAATGTGTAACTGCACCTATGTTCCAGGCTGTGGACCAGTCCCTGTTTGAAGAACAGTATTTGTTTGAAAAACTGCCTCCGCCTAATCTTGCTTGTATGTACGAAGGGTTAACCCCTGCAGAGAGACTGACTCGTAAAGAAATACTGACTAAATCTCAGGAATGTAGAGAGTTAAAGAAGATGTTTCAAGCCCAGTACTCCCAACTGCTCCTTCTTAAGTCCACTCCGGGACTGGAAACTGGGGATTTTGGGGTACTGGTTCAGGCCATAGACACCACCCTTAAATTATTCCTGGAATTTGACAGGAACATAAGTGAGCGTGAACCTCTACTTGCTGCCTAGGCACAGACTATTCACAAACCCTGTTCTGTCAGTCCTGTTGTTAAACCTGTGGGGGCACCTCCCTCTCCAAAAAATGTCCAAACCACCCCACTATCACTGCCCCCTAAGGTAGAAGCTGCCATGATTTCTAGCCCTGATTGCACCTCCCATTGCTTAAATCCCAAAGATATGTCTGCCTTAACCCCTGCCAGTCAGGTCTGTGAGGTTCCCGTGGAGTATACTTGTATTTCCAAAGCTACAGCCCTAGTATCTGAGAATCTACCCTCACTTTCTAACTCAGAATCCCTAACTCCTGCCCTTGAGGTTTTTTCTGCTTTAACCCCTGATAGGCAGCTCTGCGTGCTCCCCATGTCAGAGAAAGAACCCCTTCTGCTTCAATCTTCTAAGTTAGAATCCCTCAGCTCTGTTCCCGAGCTCATTCCTATATTAACCCCTGCAGGTCAGCCCTATGAGCCTCCTTTTGTAATCCCCTGTTCGCCAGCTAAGGCCACATCCTTGGCTCCAGAGGAGGAACTCCTTGTATCCTCAATTTCAGAGGCAAATCTCCCTCTTTTTGACTCTCAGGTACTATCTGCATTGACCTCTCTAAATCCTTGCTGCCCCCAGGCTAATGCATCATTTCTAGCATCAGAGAATGAATCCCCAAGTCTGACAGCAGAGGTTGCACTGAATGACTCCCCTAAGCTTGCTGAGTCCTTGAATTTTGTTTACTACAATCCCCCTGCTTCAGCTCAAGTTTCCGTTGCCGTGTCCTTTGAAACTTCTGCTAAAATCCTGGTTCCAGTTAAAGGTATTCAGGAACCGGGTTTTTCTCTAAGCCTGTTCGCAGAATCCCCACTCCCAGGTATTTCGCTGACCCAGTCTGTCACTCAGAATGCTCAGATCCCTGCTTCAGCACATAGTTCCCTTATCATGGAATCTGTAGTCTTTTCTGATTTCCCAGACACTCCTTTCCAAGCAACCCCTCCAGAGATCCGCGTATCTGCTGTCACCCCCTTAGTACAGTCAGAAACCACCCTGCCTACATTACAAATTCAGGTGTATAAATCTGAGCTATTTTGTCTTCCTTCACTTGCTAAACCTCAGTCCTTTAGCACTGCATCTAAATGTGCTCCAGCAACCATTGGGTTATTTAGGGCTAAGATTAAAACCCGTGTGTTAAAGGGTACCTTCTCACACATATCCTGCAAACCTAGAACTTCCGTGATTAGTCCTAAGTCACTTTCCACAGTATCTGATTTTCTAATTAGTGTAACCCAGACACCCACATCACTGGCAAGCAGTTCCGTTATCAGAATTTTTGCACTAGTAAACATACCTATTTCTGATTTTGTCATGACAAGTACCCCAGTTTGGGCCCTTGCAGTTTTTGATAAAACTCTTTTTCCTACTAAGGTTTCTGCTGTTAAGAGTTTCCCCGGTTCCAACTTACCGCTTATTGACCCTCTAACTTCCCCAGTACCTGTCACTGAATCCCAGGTGTCAGCTTCAGACGCTAGTTCTCCTTCTACCAGTGTCCCTGTTACTGATTCTGAACCTCCAGCTCCAGACACTAGCTCCCCTCCCTACGCTGCCCCTGCACTGCCTGATTGTCAAGTTCCAGATATTAAAGCTCCAGAGCCTACTCACACTCCTATGACAAGTACGATGCCCTTGGAGTTCGTTGCAGCACGTAATCCGCCTCATGTGGTTGTTCAAATCTCCGCAAGGCCCTGTATACCTTCCCCGCACTCTGGTGCCATATCCGAAGTAACCCTTGCTGCGCTCCAAATCCCCAGTGCGGGAAGGCAGTTTCTTTTCACGGACCATTCGGTGGCCCCTGAAGTACCTCAGTATGACTTTAACTATGGGGTTTCTCTCCCTGTTGTCTCTGGCTTGGACTCTGGGAAGTGGAGATCACAGACTATATTGTCTCTCTCTGAGCGTTCTACAATATTTGGTAGCTCCACTAATGATTGCTTCTCTGCCTCAGCGAACCCATGGTTATCCCTCACGGAAACTTCTGTTGTGCCTGCGTCCTCTGTGTTGGAAATACTCAGTTCACACCTCAAGATTTCGGTCCCTAAGCCTGGTTTACTGTTCACCTTGTCATCTACTATACCCATACCTGGCAATGCACCCACCCACCCTATACCCTCGCTGACCACTACCTGGAAAACTTCTGGAGGAGAAGACCCTCTCAAATTCCCACGTGCTGATGTCAGCAAAGACTTTGTCTGTCCGGAGGGTCGCCCTGATAAACTCTTTCAACTATTGGTGCCTCCTGTCTTGAACTTTGGTACCATTACTAGAGACTGGGCTCCCAGCGGGGTCCTTCTGCTGTTTCTGCTCCAGAACCCCCTGGTTCTTCACAGCCTTGGATTTCCAAGCCATTTCGCGTGGCGAGCCACGTACCAATAATTTCTCTACCATCACTTTCCTATCCTAAGTTTGTACTCGCCAATGAACTGCTGGTTTACGGATGCCCTGCTCGCCTAAAACAATTTAGGAATAACTCCATGTCTCCAAGACCAATGAGTGCCCACGAGTCTCTGGACCACAACTTTACTCTCCATCCTAGATAATTCCGGAACAATTCCAGGTCCCCCAACTCTAGGAGTGGTTATGATCGCCCTGAGGTCGATCCTGAAGGGGGGGGTACTGTAAGGAATCAGGGGCCACGTCCCTTGTGGTGTGACCCCTCCTTATCTACTACCAGTACTGCAGCGGCTGCTGCCCCTGCCCCCCGTCGCTACCCATGCCGCCGCCCAATGCATACCTTGAACTCTGCCGTCGCCATCTTGGATTCTGGCACCGGTGTTACAGACTCTCAGCTGTGCTCCACTACTTCCTGGTCTCTCAGCCACTCACGAGCAGCTCCTCGACACGCCTCCACCATGCCCCTCGTCCGGATTGGTCACTGTCGCTTTAAATACTCTGCTTTGGCTTCCCTTCCTTGCCGAGCATAGATCCTTATGGATGTTACCTGGTTTCTGCCACAAGCCTTGTTCTTCGTTACGTATCTCTGTTTTTGTTCCAGTTCGTTGTACTCGTCCAGTTTCCTCCAGGCCTGCTGCTGCTACGCGAGTTCTGAGTTCTGGTTCTTACAGACCTGCTTCGTTTGCGCTGTTTAACATGGGGTTACTAGTGCTGCCTGGTGGTGTGCCTATTGCGGTCAGTTTCCCTCTCTAGACCGGAGCCATGGGTCGTGGACGCCACTCGCGTAAACCTGTTCCCGACCTGCAGCGATTGTGGTGACGCAAAAGGACCAGCTGGATTTCCTGTTGCCGACTCCCTGCTTGAACTACGACTACCCGGATATCTCCTACCAAGACTCTGGCTTGCCCAACAAAACTATGCGTTATCTCCAGGGCTAACACCGGCACCTGTGGGACTATGAACTGCGCACTCCGGACAAGTCTTAGCGGTATAAGGTCGGTGATTTCATAACCCAGCCTCAGCCCCGCGGTCCGGTCCCGGTTTGTGGCGAGCACAATCGTGACATACTGGTTTTCAGGGTAGCAACCGCCCTGTCTCCGAAGCCAGGAGTTGAAGCTGACTACAGTTTCAATAAACGAAAATTTTGTTTTTTGGAGCTGCAGCAGCGTCAAAGGGACCAAGGCAGCCAATGAAATCATTCTTCAGAATGATTTCATGACTGCAACTTGGATACTTACCATGCTGTGTGTAACCCCGCCCCCTCCCCAACGCTGAAACGTCTGCTGGGGGATAAACACAGATCGCCCAGCAAACTGCAGCACTGCCTCCCTCATGCCCTCCCTCCGAGTCCTGCAGCTGGCACCCTGAACGAGGCCTTAGAGTGGCAGAGTCTTTTGATCAGTACTTGGTTCCTAGTGTAAATAATCAGGGCAGTTAGCTTTTGATCACAGGGCTTATGTTAAATCTTCCGGCTGCCCTTCCTGACCTATTAGCATAGCAGATGGAGTCTGCATTTTCAGAGCAGATCCAAAATACCATATACACTTTAATATCCTCATGTATTAATAAGTTCCGTTCTGGTGGTCCAAGTGGGTCAAAATTTTCCAGTTTTTAATGCCTACAGTGACTCTACATATTGGCCAAATTTCAACTCTCTGCGACCTCCAGAACCGGAGATACAGAAATGCACTTTAAAACATTTTTAAAATACAGGATTATAATGAAACATGGGAACAGGGGAACATACATTTTCCTGACATGACAAGGTGTAAGCCACATTCCTGGACCGCAGTCCAGTTAACCCCTTGCCTCCCTGGTGAGGTCAGGGGGTAGCCATATGGGGTGCAACCCCTTTAATACTGGGCTAACCCCCCTCTCCCTCTACATACATTAATGGCGCTATATAAATAAAGACATACAATACAATAAAATACCTCATATGTACCACTAAAAATGTATTATGAAAACAATAACGTTTTATTATTCATCAACAATAACGCTTTATGATAATTATATACAGTGTGATTAAAATCCCCATTTGTGAGGCAGCACAATATTAACCTATGATGAGTATAATATCCAAATGTATTGGATTGGTATAGTAATATCGATTGTATCCGGTATTTTAGTATAGCAGGTTCCTATTATATTAGGCATTGCCTGTAGTGTGTTTTGAGATTGTTTGCTTTCCTGAAATATATTTCTGGTTTTTCTTTCAGATATGTCTTCAAGATCTCATCTTGTCTTAATAGACTCCAATATTTGCCAAAAATTTTGGTTATTTGTGGAGCTAACGAGTTGTACTGTGAAATAAAGGCCACTGTGTTGTTCATATTTTCCTGTTTCTCTTTTGGTTTGTATTCTAATAAATCTGATCTTGTCATGTCTCTTACAGTTTCAATGGCTCTATTTAACTGGTGTCTATTGTAATCCCTATCTACAAATTTTTGTTTCAGGTCCTGTGCCTGTGCATCAAACATTAAAGGGTCAGAACAATTAAGTTTGATCCTAACCAGCTGTCCTTTGGGAATGTTCTTAATCCAATTGGGATTGTGATTGCTGCTGGCTAGGAGGTAGTAATTCGCTTGAACCGGTTTGTAGTAGGTTTTCGTTTGCAAGACATTATTTTCAACATACAGCTGGAGGTCCAAAAATTCAATATAACTTTTACTTTCCTTAAACGTGAATTTTAAATTTCTGTCATTGCTGTTAAGATATAATTTGAACATATCCAACTCCAAAAGAGTTCCACTCCATATGAAAATGACGTCATCTATGTAGCGCCGCCATAGGACCAAATTCACTCCCAGCTCTGTATTGGACCAGATGAAATCATCCTCCCACTTGCCCATAAATAGGTTCGCGTAGCTGGGAGCAAATTTGGTACCCATGGCGGTGCCACATATCTGTAGATAGAACTGTTCCATGAAGAGGAAATAATTGTGCTTTAAGATGAAATTGATGGATGCCATTAAGAATTCTACCAATTTGGCTGATATTAATTTGTCTTGCACAAACTTGGATGCTACTGCTTCGCAGTCCTTCTCATGTGATATTACAGTGTAAAGTGATGTTACATCAGCTGTAACTATAATGAAATCCTGATGCCATTGAATGTCCCCTAGAACTTTCAAAATGTGGGTGGTGTCTCTTAAATACAAGCGTAATTTTGTCACATATTGTTGCAAGTGGTAGTCGATGAACTCTGATAATGATGAGGTTAATGATCCTATACCGGATATTATAGGATGACCGGGAGGTCTTTGTAAGTCCTTATGTATTTTTGGGATCATGTAAAAGATGGGAATCCTTGGATGTGTGTTATAAATAAACTCTTGTTCTTTATCCTTTATAACACCATCTTTTACAGCCCTCTCTAATATAGATTTTAGTAATTCTTGATATTGAGTTTTACGGTTGCTGTCTAATGGACGATATGTGTCTTTATCTCCAAGTATCCATTTAGACTCCTCAATGTATTAGGGGGCCTCCATTACCACAATGCCCCCCCTCCCCCTTTGTTTGCCGACTTAATTACAATCTGATCATTTTTCTCTAACTGTGTGATAGACTGTTTCTCATTTTTGCTTAAGTTGTCCTTCCTGGTTCCTTCCTTCAATATAAGTCTTTCAAGATCTGCTGTCACCATTTCAGCAAATGATTCTACCAAGTTACCTCTAGCAAATTTGGGGTAAAATGTAGAACTTGGTTTGAATTTTGTGAACTGTCTTTCTTCCCCTTCTTTAGTTGTATTATCTGATGTTTTATTTTTTGCAAAGAACATTTTTAGTGCTTACTTTCTAACAAATTTTTGAACATCTATCTATAACCCAAAGTGATTTGGGCCACATGTTGGAGCGAAAGTTAGTCCCTTGCTTAAAACTTGTTTTTCATAATCTGACAGTTCATATTTGCTGAATTTTTGGACCTCCAGCTGTATGTTGAAAAGGTGGAATCCATACGGCAGAACATCACCTCTGTTTCTTCCCCCCATCCTACACCTCTTCCTAACTCTCCTCCTGCCTTCCTTGAGTCTTTTTCCACTGTCTCAGAGGAGGATGTGTCGCTGTTGATCTCCTCTTCTCCCTCTACCACTTGCCCTCTTGACCCCATTCCCTCCCATCTCCTAAAACCTCTAGCTCCAACTATAATCCCTACGCTTACACACATTTTTAACTCCTCCCTCTGCTCTGGAACCTTTCCATCCTCCTTCAAACATGCAACAGTCATACCATTACTCAAAAACAGCAAGCTTGACCCTACCTGTCTTTCTAACTATCGACCTTTCTCCCTCCTGCCTTTTGCCTCTAAACTACTTGAACGTCTTGTATTCTCTCGCTTGCTCCATTTTCTCAACACCTATTCTCTCCTAGACCCTCTACAATCTGGCTTCTGCACTGCTCACTCCACCGAAACAGCCCTCACTAAAATAACTGACGACCTCCATGCTGCCAAAGACAGAGGTCATTACACTCTGCTCATATTACTCGACCTCTCTGCAGCATTTGACACCGTGGACCACCCTCTTCTCCTCCACATTCTCCATACTCTAGGTATTCGGAACAAAGCTCTATCCTGGATCTCATCCTACCTCTCCCATCGTACTTTTAGTGTCTCTTCTGCTAACACCTCCTCCTCCTCTATTGATCTCTCTGTGGGGGTACCCCAGGGCTCTGTCCTGGGACCTCTTCTCTTTTCTCTGTACACACTCTCTCTAGGTGACCTAATAACATCTTTTGGGTTTAATTATCACCTCTATGCCGACGACACACAAATATACTTTTCAACACCTGACCTTACACCTGCTGTACAAACCAAAGTTTCTGAATGTCTCTCTGCTATATCATCCTGGATGGCCCTCCGACGCCTTAAACTCAACATGGCTAAAACAGAGCTCCTCATACTTCCTCCCAAACCTGGCCCTACTACCTCCTTCCACATTACTGTTGGAACTACAATCATTCACCCAGTAGCCCAAGCACGCTGCCTAGGGGTCACATTCGACTCCTCTCTCACATTCGCCCCTCACATTCAAAACATTTCTAAAACTTGTCGCTTTTTCCTCCGCAATATAACTAAGATACGCCCTTTCCTCTGTTGTTGGACTGCTAAAACTCTGACTCAGGCCCTCATTCTCTCCCGTCTTGATTACTGTAACCTCCTGCTGTCCGGCCTTCCTGCCTCTCACCTGTCTCCCCTACAATCTATCCTAAATGCTGCTGCCAGAATCACTCTACTCTTTCCTAGATCTGTCTCAGCATCTCCCCTCATGAAATCCCTCTCCTGGCTTCCGATCAAATCCCGCATCTCACACTCCATTCTTCTCCTCACTTTTAAAGCTTTACATTCTTCTGCCCCTCCTTACATCTCATCCCTAATTTCTCGGTATGCACCATCCAGACTCTTGCGTTCTTCTCAAGGTTGTCTTCTTTCTACCCCCTTTGTATCTAAAGCCCTCTCCCGCCTTAAACCTTTTTCACTGACTGCCCCACACCTCTGGAATGCCCTTCCCCTCAGTACCCGGCTAGCACCCTCTCTATCCACCTTTAAGACCCACCTTAAGACACACTTGCTTAAAGAAGCATATGAATAGCACTGTGGATATTCTAAACACGATACATAATGCTTGGCCCCCTGCAGACGCACTTACCAGAACTCCCTCCTACTGTCTCTGTACGTTCTCCCTACCTACCAATTAGACTGTAAGCTCCTCGGGGCAGGGACTCCTCTTCCGAAATGTTACTTTTATGTCTAAAGCACTTATTCCCATGATCTGTTATTTATATTATCTGTTATTTATTTGATTACCACATGTATTACTACTGTGAAGCGCTATGTACACTAATGGCGCTAAATAAATAAAGACATACAATACAATACAATACAATGTTGAATATATTCAATTGCTGTTTTAGTTTCTTAGCTTCTTTCATTCGCTTATTGCTCTGGCTGGTTTTTTCTTTCCCTCCTCGTCTACCTCTTTTTCTATTTTTCTTTTTCTCGAATTTGGTGACTCCCATTTTTTGTCTGGTTTTTTTCTCTGAAATTCCTGGTCCCTTTCTCTCTTCCAATCTAAAAAAGAGAACGTTGTTTTCCTTTCCAGATTGGAATTTTGTGTTCCTCCCAATTTTTTGTCACCATTATTTATTCTGGGGGCTTTTGTGGGACTTTCAGTTTTTTTAGATTTAGAGGTTTTTGGGGGGCTTTTTTTCTTTTGATGTGTGTCATCTTCCTGAATGCCTCTTAGTTGGTGGAAGGGAGAGTTCATGTGATACTTAGGTTGAATGTTATAATCTTCTTTACTAGTTGAATTCTCCCTTCCATGTAAACTTTTATCAGCATTCTCTTGTTTATTACTACCACCTCGATGTTTGGATGGCGTTCTATCATGCGACCCATCCCGCCTGTCTTTGGATGATACCCACTTTTTATTATCATATTTTTTCCGACCTTTATAAAAATTCTGGGATCTATCTTGATTAGAGGATTTCTTCCAATTTCTATATTTACCTTAGGCATAATCAATCTTGTCCCTGTGGTGTTTTATTCTTTTATTTTCTTTGATGTCTGCCTCTATTTGTTTTGTCTTTTTTTCAATTTTACCTTCAAAAATTAATTTCTCCTGACTGTTAATTGTCTCAAGGTATTCCTGAATTTCTGTTATTTCGTTATCCAATCTACGCAATAATTGTCTTCTATTTGAGATGAGAAATCTCATCAATTCAAATGAACAATTGTCTAGCAATCTATTCCACTCAATTACAAATTGATCACTCTCAAAATTAGTTGTAGGTGACTTAAAGATTCTAAGACCCCGAGGGATCATTTTTTGTTCTAAATATTTTTTTAAAGCTACCGCATCCCATAATTGTCGAGATTCATTTATTAATAGCTTTTCTAATCTTTCATAAGTGGCTTCTAGACCTTCTACCTTATCATCTTCTTGTATCATAGGTGTATCATTAGGATCTTGTGTTGAAAATACTGAGTCTATGTCTAGACCTCTACTACTACGATTCTGAAATAGATTACTCATATTAATTAATTGTGTAGTGTTTATGTTACACAGCTGCTAACACCCAAGATGAACACAACCTGGTGAAAAAATAGGTGCAAAAATAAGTGCTCATGCAAACATAAGTAAATATAAAACACAACCTTAGATACAATGTCCAATAGGTAGTCCTAGAGCTGCCCAAAAAGATTGTTCTGGTATCTCTAAACCAGACTTGGAAATGTAGAAATAGCAACCTCCTGTGGCGCTGAGGCAAGGGTGTAGATTGGAAACAGGATTCTTCTCTTAAACGAATACATCAGGAGAAAAGACAAAACATGCAGATAGCCTGCAATGGTGCATTACCCAGGGACAACTAGGATCACAAATAAAAAGAGCAAATGTATTGGATTGGTATAGTAGTATCGATTGTATCCGGTATTTTAGTATAGCAGGTTCTTATTATATTAGGCAATGCCTGAAGTGTATTTTTCCCCCTTATAGAATTTGGGATCAATCATACTTAGGCAGATGTTGAGACAATTCTCCTCTATTTAAGTTAATAGGGAAAGCTTGCTTACATCATTTATAGCGTCTATCTAAACCCATCAATATATTGTTGGTAAAAAGTATAAGGTATTAGATAGATTATCTAGATTATAAATTGTATAAGTGTATGATTATTCTTAGTGGTTCCCAAAAAGAGCAACTGGGATTAGATTTGACTTGATCTACAATTTGCAAACCTTCAGCCTCAACGGTATGAATGAGGGTTTCTTATTTACAGCCTTAATATAGAATTAACCAATTATCGCACTGATTATTTAGGGTATCTCGTTTGCACTTTTTCAACATTTTAATTGGAGTGGTTATTAATTAGTTATTATGTAAGAAGATGTTCATTTGTCACAAAAAGTTTTTTTTGGTCAATATATTAATCTGGCGTGATAACAATTTCAAGACAAAACAGACTTTCTACAGTATTTGTTCAGTACTATTTATTGTTTATTAGTACCCTCGACATTACTTTTCTTGTAAAACCATTCCCTTTAATGACTAATATTATTCTTTAGATATAGTATCATCATTATCTAAATACAATGATTCTTTTTACTAACAACCCTCATATTTATTTATTATTGTCATGAAGAGTTATTTCCACTAGAAACCTGATACATTATATGTCACAGTCTATCACCCAAACCCAATTACCACTATAGGCTAACTTCTGATCTATCTTTAGGGTCTGAGATGTGTATATCAAGCGCCATTTAGGAGCCAGCGGGTTCTTCATTGAGAAAGAGTGAAGATGCATGAAACACAAAGTAAGGAACTTTACTGACATCATCGAGTCAGTGTGCTTATTCACACATTTTAGCAGAGAGGCTATTACCTCTTGTGATGCAGCGAACCGCCAGTAGTCAGCGTTTCCCTTAATCGAATTACATCAAGACAGATTATCGAGCTCGCTAGATTTAAGGTTGCTATTAATAGGCAAAACTCTTCTACCCTACTCTACCTCTATGTTCATCTCTTTCTACTTCACCAGAGACATTGTATATCTGACTATAGACAATAGGAGAGTTGCTACTGTATCATTCAGTTTATTGATACCTTGCCATTCACACATTAATTTCATTAACAACTAAGGATATCTGCAATCTGACCTTTATAGAGTTACAATTTGTGGTTGTTAGAAATTGATACTTTTAATTGATTATTTAGTCCAGCAGTGCGGACATTTAGCTACAGCCATGTAATTTAGTACATTGGTGCTTCATATCAGCGCAATTAGCAGTCAAACTATTAACTGTACACCTATTTATATTCACTCTAAATGTTAGTATTTCTACAGAGGGAGTAAAATACTTTGGACACAGAGTTAATTTATTGAGGTTATTACAGTATCACTCAATATAGATATAGCTTAGATATCTGATTGATAATATCTTATATTGCTACTGTTGAAAGGAATGAATTAAGGACTGCTTTTACAATTTTCTTAGAATTCACTGTACATACAGTATGATCACTTATATTTGGTTTATGTATTTTTAAAAATAACATTATAAATACATTTTAAGTTTAATTATAACTAAGCATATTACTTGTCATACCAGAATGACTAATCTTACATTCAACATAGAACTAGGCTGTGAACCGGTTATATTAGTATACAACTAGTATTTTCCCAAGAGAAGGAAACCTCTAGGGAGGGAAGCGGAACACTGCGCTGGGATGAAGTACAGGAAAACCATAATACATATGAAAAAAATCTAATGACAACGTAAACAACAAACAATCAATACATGTCATCAAAAACAAGAAGAAAACATTAATACAAACAGCAACGGATGAACACCATTGTCACAGTACATCAGGGCACCTGTCAGAGGTAGAAATAGAGAAAATATCCTTAATTGCAGAGAGATGTTCTGGATACATTCTTTGGGATCACTGTCTCCGCGAGGGATGAACACCGATTGGGAACTGAAGCATTTTTTTATCCCAGTGACAATGGTGTTCATCCCTCGCTATTTGTATTAATGTTTTCTTCTGGTTTTTGATGACATGTATTGATTGTTTGTTGTTTACGTTGTCATTAGATTTTTTTCATATGTATTATGGTTTTTATTTTTTTATATTTCTATATGTCATATAGTTCATTGATGTTTCGTCATGACAAAACCTTGATCAGGTTTAAACAATGTAGTTTCATCTAGGAAATAACTTTTATTATGTGAATTCATGCTATATAATATTATTATATTGGTCTCAGGACGGTATATATGGGGTATTTACTCCTATGTTGGGTTTTATGGAGAGATGTATATATATCTGCAGGATGTATATTCAGTTAATGGTTAATATATTTGTGATTAAATTTCTATGTGCAGGATTATATGTCTCTCCATCAACTATAATCTTTCCCCTTTTTTCTTTTAATTTTTCAATATGTTTAATATATTATGGTTTGTTTGTATATTTAGTTTTGGCCCCTTTCCCCCAATTCCTTTCGTCATCTTTGCATACTACATGAGAGCATTGTCACTTATATTGAGTGACTTGACAGGTATCACTCTTGTCTTTTTAACTGTATGGGATTGCCGCTGTGCTGAATATTAGTGTATGTTAGGTATTGTGCTATCTTATTGTTTGCCGTCCTCCAAGCCAGGTGGCGCTGTGACGTGTACTTGTTTTTTCTCCTTGAGATTCCGGTTTCACCGTTAGTCTTGCGAGACTTTCAGTTAGTTCCGCTTGCGTCACTTCCGGCCACGGATGGCATCAATCAGGTAAATTGTGTATTTAAGTCAACGTTTTTGTAGTTGGGGTTATACTCTTTGACAAAGGGCTTAGCCCGAAACGCGTCAGAGTGGGTAGTTGTCCTGTTTTTTGGTGTCTCACGCAGTCACACAATAAATTAGTTTTTATTCATTGGTGTGCCGGTTTCCTGTACTTCATCCCAGCGCAGTGCTCCGCTTCCCTCCCTAGAGGTTTCCTTCTGTTGTTGATCTTCAATCAAGTTGGATGCACGCATTGATGGAGTTCCTGTGTTCCATTTCCACTTCTAAAAACAGTGAGTGTACTGTGGAATTTTCCTGCTGCATATTGACTGTGTTGCCTATGTGCTCTGTGGCCTTAACTGAGTGTGGTTGGTTAAAGGGGGACACTTCACCTTTTGGTGTCTGTGCCTCCCCAGTACCATATAAATCCCACTTTATGATTTAAGCTGGTTAGGTTGGCGGCCACTTGTTCATGAGCCATAGGTTTTGACTACACTTAAAGTCAATACTCCTATTTTATATAGTGGAGCAGCTATACAAGGATTTATATTCCCAGGATCAAGATTTTCATTACTCAGTCTATATGGGATTCATTGGATGCTATACTTTATGACTGGGATTTGTTTCTGCTGCACCGAGGATGGACTTTATGTCCTTTTTCTGCTACATTATTTTCCCAAGAGGCTCCCCCTGACATTTCTTCTGTACACAGTGGGGGTCTTCATTCATATTTCCACATAGGGGCTATTTTTAGTGGTCATTTACGTCATCCATGCATATTTGTCCACATCTTTACATGAGACTTTACTTTCATTATCCTCCATTATTATATTCTTCATATATCCCTTGGGTAATTAGTGCACAAATATAGGGTCTGCAATCCCTCATGCTTTTCATGATTTTTGTTTGTTCTTACAATCCATAATAAGCTTAATAAATAAGAGGCTTTTGCCAACAATTTGCATGCACTGTAGTACATACTGTTGGAGTCAATGGAACTGCATATATAGTGATATATAATGTGCTAGATCTTAATATCTAATTACAGTATACATTTTTTGGATAATTGTAAACCAATTGAAATGAAAACTAATTTGGGGCCCAAGAGGCATTTTTGAAAACAGGGTCATATCTCACTATTACAAAGATCCGTTACCTTTCCTAAAAGAGCAAAACGTACTTTACTCTTCTACTACGATACTGTAGCTGCCAAAGATATTTGAGTCGTTAAAATAAACAAAAACAATGATTGTCATAACGTCTCCCAAAATTCACACCGTGAGTATTGGAGGTGATGTTTGTGTTTTTTTACAATATAAGGATCATTGCACTGACTAGTTCAAAGAAAGCTTTGTATGAATAAGCAATGGTAACCAATACATTAAGTCAACCAGAAGAGGAAGATGACAGGGAAAGAGGAACAAATTACAGAACTTTAAAGATATGCAGTTTTCTTGATTCTTGAATAGCAAATTGTACTAGGCCTAAAATGTCAAGGTTTTCATTGACCAAAAAAAATTCTAGTACTGTACTTTACTTTGCAACCAGGGTTATCCTAGAGTGGTATAGAATGGATTGAAGGGACTGAGGTACATTTTTACTAAGTGGTGTAATTCTTCAAGACACCATCCAGCTTCTTCACTTGAATGGGCATTATATGTATTCCGGTGCCAGAAGGTGGCATGTGAAGATTCAACTTAGAAAACTTTTGGAGTGGGCTTAATTTAAAAGATTTGCAACCACTGGTGTAGAGTGATATAGAAATAGTTGATCCAAGCAAAGCTGCAGAGAAAGAACATTTTAGAGAGACTGTAAACACTCTGATGTTGCTGCGCTTATTGTATTATTGTAATACTTGTACTGTATTCTTTGTGTAGCGCTGAGTACACTTTTGGCACTATATATATATATAAAGATATATGTAATGGTGTTTCACCCACCCAGGGGGAGATTTGGTCATTACTGATTGTGCGGTGAATCACCTACCTACTGGTAACAGGAGGGCTGAGTCGTCCACCGATGGCAGTGGGGACACAGGACTAGGCTTCTGGAGTTCATACCCTACATATCTCTTTAGCAGTGCCGGGCCTCCATCTGCCGTAGGCTCCAGGAAACTGAAGGTGAGCTCCCACGGTAGAACTATTACCTCTCCCCCCCAGTAAGGTCATACACCAAGCAGGAGGTATATGAAAAGAGGAACGGTTTATTACTCTTCTGTACAGTACAGGTACAACGACAGGCCTCTGCCCGATGCAGTCTCACAGCTATCACTGGATAATGGTTCCTGGACCATCACTACATGCCAAGGGCACCCGCAGCCGTCCTAGCTCTTTCCTGCCTCCCTAGCAGATGCAGAGGTATGGTCCACACTCACTCTCCCCAGCAGGGAAGAAGACCCAATCTCAGCCTTTCCACTGTGGAAACTGCCTTCCTCAATGGGGGAAGGTGCAACTCACAAATGTGGGGCGGTACTGCCCTTAAATACAGCCAGGAGGAGGGCACCAGGTCTGGCTCATGATTGGTCATGCGTAGACCTGATGTCACCGCCACCCGCTGTTACTCAAGTGCAGCTCCTCAGAGGGGGAAAAACCCCATATCAACTACTGGCAACCTGATTGTACCAAGGTTTACTGCAGGAGGGAAGCAAACTAGTAGCCACAGATGGCATGGATACATACAGCTAACAAAAGGTTTGAATCTGAATACATTACATAAATCATTTCTAAAATCATTTAGAGTTGAACTCATTGGTATTGCATGATGCACAATATACTAGCTGCAAATCAGGTTCACTTTTAAAGCACCATTCCCCAAAATAATTTTGCATTTATAACCTGGCATGTCTCACTAAAGAAGTTTATCCCCGTAGTACCAGCAGGAGCCAACTGTTCAGGAGTTTTAGAAATCTGATGATCACATCATTTCAAATCAATGTAAATGTATGGCAGCCCACAAGGTCAAGGAATAATACAGCTAATACAGCAACACCGCCGCATTTGTCCAACTCATTGACTTGTCAGCAATACTGTATGTTTCACACACCCATTTTTTCCACTGCAAAATGTTGGAAAATCCCATAGCCGTACATGCTGGACAAAAGGCCTCTCAATGGTTAGGCCAATGCATTCCTATTTGTGAACTGAGTTGTACATTTTGTTTGCTGAAGTTCAGAAAAAAAATCTATTTTTTAACCAAATCTTTAAGCTTTACGAGAACAAAATTGTTAAGAATTAAGTCAGTGCGCAGGTCACATGGTCCTAAATTCAAGTCACATAACCCCTCATATAATGTCAATTTTGCTAAATTCAAGCACAAGTGGTGACATTTTAAATAATGTGACTATTTTCAAAAAAGTTGGAAAAATGCAAAATTTCAGAGAAATTTGGCAAGAATGTAAAAATCGCATTTGAACACATTCACATACAGACGAGCCAACGAGTATTCTAAAACTTACCTTAAACTTGCCTTAAACTAGCCAGGTACATGCTGGGTAGATGCTGAAACATTTCAGTGACATTTCTGCAGAGGCTAATGGCCCATCGGATTAACACAGCAGGGGTTCCTGGCAGTGCCAGGGACCCCCGCTGTTAATCCGATGGGCCATTAGTCTGTCTGCAGAAATGTGTGAAATGTTGCAGCATTTATCCAGCATATTCCCAGCATGTACCCAGCATGTACCTGGGTCTTTTTGGAGATTGCCCCAGGTTTGTTTTAGAATAATCGTCGGCACTACAGTATTTCTACTCCTCGAGGCCCCAGTGTAGGTAGTTGAAAACCTTATAAGGTAAAACAATAAAAAAAATCAATTCTGCAGGAGCTGTCTGTGATTATCTACTATTTTCTTGCACTTCAAAAATATTCCACTAGGTGATAGTATAGGCTTATTTAATATGTTTCCTTTCATTTCCACTCACTTTTTCATGAACAAACAAAATCATTTGTTCTAAATGAGGTAAATAATAGTGTATATATATACATAAAATATAAATATGTCATCCTTGTTCATAATAGAATACAGCGGGGTGCACAAACATTTCCTGATGCGCAACCGTGCCTTCTCTGCGGCTCCTGCCCTCACCCCCCTGCTCGGCCCCAGCATCCATTGCCATGGTATCGTGATGTCATGTGATCCCGCGGCGTCATTTGACGCCAGGTTACCATGATGACGCTTTGCTGGGAGGTAAGGTAAGTGTGTTATAGATGCCTCACACGGTCCCCTGACATTTAATTTAAAAACCCCAGTTTGCGCACCCCTGGAATACAGTATGTGTATTGCATGAATGATGAGTCCCAAGTTCAACCCCCCCAGAACAAAATAAAATGGGAGCATGTACTTAATAGATCACCACAATACCTTATAAAACTTCAGTACTGTAAGTCTTCATACTGTATATAATTTGAACATGGGAATAGATACACCTCAACAAAGGGAACTCATGACATTTATAAAGTGCTTGTCTTTTGTATACTCTGCGAAGATGAGTAATGTCTCTTATAAATATGAATCTTGGTGATGTCCCACAAACAGTTCTATTTTGTTGGCCAGAAATGGAGAGGTTAACCTTGTTTGTTTCTCTTTTATTGTGCTGCAGCAAATGGATGTTGAAGTCCTGACTTTGCATAATAATTACTCCTGACTATCCAACAGTATCTAAATAACTCACGGACAGGTGAAATCTTGCTTTCTGGTACTCAGTTGATCTGGTCCTCCTCAGGTCCTTAGGCAAACAGATCCCTCTCAGCCTTTCTCAGGTCACTCAGTGCAGCACAGCTCCAGATCTCCAACCTGCCTTATGGAAGACAAAGTCTCCTTGTGCTTGCTTTGTTCTTCCCCTTTGACCCCACTGCAACATGCCCTTCTATTGATTGTCATTTAGTCTCTTGCTCCGAAGCTCTTATTGGTTAATAGAGCTTCCAGCTCTGTTCAGTCTCAGAACACACACTGATAATATATGTACAGTATATATAGATACAGAGTATTACATATATATATATGTAAATGCAAAGACGACTCATAACCATTAGCTTCAGATAACGGAAGTATGGAGCGATGTACTATATTCTGGGTATTACTCTGATATAGAAAAAAGAGTATGTGACATCATCACAAGGGTGGAGGATTACAACCTCAGTACCTGGAAGATTCTTGCGGATACCATATATATAATCTTCCAGGTACTGAGGTTGTAATCCTCCATGTCGCTCCAATACATTTTCTGATTTTATCATCTCATCTTACTTTTGGTCATCATTTTGGTCTTTTGATATCCCATGAATTTCACTTACGTACCCTATTTGTCCAAGATTGTTGAATTTGTTACACAATATATCAAGCCCACTGCCATTTTATTTTCTTCACCCTTGTGATGATGTCACATACTCTTTTTTCTATATCAGAGTAATACCCAGAATATAGTACATCGCTCCATACTTCCGTTATCTGAAGCTAATGGTTATGAGTCGTCTTTGCATTTGGGGTCTAAGTTTCACATCCAAATGTGAGCAGACTGGTCAAGCACTTTCCTTTTAATGCACAGTGGAAGGATCATTTGAAAGATTGTCTTGTTTCTTCCAAATACGCTCCATCTCATTTTCATTCTCCGATGAATTTCATTTGAAAAGTTCCCATTAATTAATATATGCTTGCCAAGGTAGACATATTCTTCAACTATTTCGATTCCATTTTGATCTTTGTCGACACGTTTATTGATTCATATGGAGGCCCAACCTCTTACATGCTTCAGTTAGTTCTCCGATTTGTTGTTAGAAGTCTTCTGGACTTGTGGAAAATAAGGATGTCATCTACAAATCCTAAGTGACTCAATTATTTACCATTGATTTTGATTGCTTTGTCGCAATTCAATGTCTTAAACAATCATTCATGTTACTATGGTGCCTCCCTGTGGTACTCCCTTGCTGATCCTTATCTTGATAGTATCTTTATGCAATCTAATGGTTCATGTGGCATTCTTGTAAATGTTTCTTATAATATCGATGTACAATTCTTCAGTACTTTTTCTTAATGCCTTTAAAACTACTAAGAAGTAGACAGATTCTACGAATTCAGAATCTAGGAATGTTAATGTAACCCCTCTTTTTAGCCCTCAGACTTATGATTATTAATGGAGGTGGCGTCTGAGTCCCTATTGATACTAAATGGCCATTCGTGGACTACTGTCAGACAGCGGTAGAAATGCAGGCACATTAAATGGATGGTATAATGGGTTTACTATACTCTAAATAACCTGGGCAATCTATGATACTTAGCAGAGGATCACTACACACACATACAATACAATTATAATACAGTTCCCAATAATTCTGCACAGGTATAAGTCAGTGTCAGTGGTGCGTTCGCCACTCAATCCTGGGTATATTGACTATTTGTGATGGTGCAGGCACACAGTTGGAGCTTGTTGTGTACTACTATTGCAGGCCTGTACTTTGAAAAGGATTCTTCGGTACCGATGTGCCTCGTAATTGTTGAGGGTCACCTCCGATGGAGTTTTAACACTCCATGTCCAGACTGTAATTTTTTGCTACTCATGCACACGTGCACACTCTGCAATCCTCGACTGAACCTGATAGCACTCAGGTGCACACAGCTCTGACTCAACATGGTCGGCCAGATTTTTAAAGTCTCCTTATAGTTCGTCCTCTTCTACAACATTATTATTGGCTGCTCTCATGTCCATTACTGTCACATGTCTGGATCACATTGGACAGGAACATGCCAGGGGGGAGTATGAGTGTGTGGAGCTCATCACACAAGGGTTACATGAAGATGAGTGGTAGATCATATTTATTACTTCGGGAAATAATTTCTTGTACAATTTCGATGTGATCCATTGTGTTGTATCCACTGTGAAATTCAACTTGTTCTCTAGCCTGGGAAAAGTCCTTGATCCGTTGCAGTCAATAAGTATGCCCGGTAAAATCTTATAAGTAATTGGAAGTAAACGGATTGGTCTGTTGCTTTTGAGGTCTTTTTTTTTTCTCTGTGTTTGAAAATAACCATAGCATTGCGTCATTGTTCTGGAATTTTCTTGTTTTTCAAGCAGTAATGTATGTAAAAATGTTTGAAAGGATTTTCTCTACTTCTCCCCTAGTTTCTTTCAAGATGTCAGATAAAATGACATTTTACCCAGGGGCATTCCCAATCTTCATGGCTTTAATTGCTTTTGCCACTTCTTCTGGAATGACGCATGGTACATCATTGATGGATTCCTCTTGCTCTTCCTCTGCTAGATTATACATTTGTGAATTTATCATAAAAAAGTTGAGGACTTTAAAAAGTTGAGTATATATATGTAACCCTTGTTCCCCCATACCAGGGAAGGAACTACCAATGCTGCTATTACCTGTTGGCGACCAAGAGGCCTGCGCCTCCACCACTGGGAGCCTGGGGTGATTCTGGTTCATCTCAGTGCAGCGCCACCACCTGTAAAGGATCCCAACGTGGTGGGATAGGCCCCATACAGGAACAATAACAATAATACACATAGTCAGGTATATAACAACAACCTTTACTGAACACAGACCACAGAACCCTGTAACCACACAGTATAACAGTGCCCCAACCTGATACCACCAGTGAGTGTGCCCCAAAGTACATAGGGTGCTTGCACCAATACCCTGATGTACTTTTCCCCCAATGTCAGGGCCCACCCAAAAGTGTATCGATACGGTTATCCTGTGAAGTGTTGGTGCACTCAGTTGGGTACCTGCTCGGGGCTCCAGCACCTGGGTAATGCAGATTAACAAAGGGATCCGCCTGATCCAACGTTGTCATCGTCCGCGATGGCGTCCTCCTCCACGTGGGGTGAATTCGGCGTATATATAATATCACCATATAGAGTCTCTTACAACGGAGGTGTCTGGTCCCTGACCACAGGCCGGAATCACTGTGCGGTGTCCTCACTGTGTTCCTGACACTAGACAGTACAATGGGGAAGCATCCCTTTGAGACACTACCTGCTTGATCCAGCTCCCTCTTCCAACTAGCGTGGTGCCTCTGAGCGCACCAACTGTATCTAATTCCAGCTCCTTGCCTCTGTTCCTTAGGCTCATGGGACTTGTTGTCCCTTGCGGAGCCATTTGGAGTAATGGCCGCTGCTCTATTGCTCTGTACATGTACATGGTGAACCAATATGGCCGCCGCAACCCTTGAAGCCTACTGCGCATGCACCTGGAGCACAAACATGGCCACCGCCTGCATATGAGCTACGGCTACCGGATCGCCCCTCTACCTGCTCCTGCAATGCTGTCGGAGGTAAGAGGGAAGCAAGGGGAAAGCCGAAGGAAGCCCAGAGGGGTACCTGGCTACATCTATATATATATATATATATATATGTAGAGGTATCAGTACCGTGTTAGCCGAGCTTCAATAATCAAAAAATAAATAGATGATACCGTTCTGTGGCTAACGAAATGCTTTTATTTGTGCGAAGCTTTTTTTTTTGTGCCAGTGTGAGAAAAGCTCGCACAAATAAAAGCATTTCGTTAGCCACAGAACGGTATCATCTATTTATTTTTTGATTATATATATATATATATATGACTGCAGCGACCGTATTTGTAAAAGATCACAGAGCTGTTGTCATAGGATCTGCTGTATTCCATGCAGTATTAGTTTTGCATTCCCGCGTTCATGCCGCATTCACACCGCCCTGCATCCACGGTTAATCCGCGGTTGGTCTGTTTAATTTAATGGTTTCGGATTTAATTGGATGCAATTCTTCGCATATCCGCCAGGTGGCAGAAATTCATGAATTGTAATGAATTTAATGTGTACAGTACTGTGCTAATGTGTCGACTTGCAGGTGTTTCAAAAATACAGATAAAAACCATGTCTGCAACAGTGGTCTGCACAATTGCTGACTGGACACAATGAGTACACCACAGACATATAAAATACCTGACTGTACTTATGCTTTTTTTAATTTGTTCTGCAATTAATGCTGCAGCTGATAACATGGCGACTGTTACCGAAATGTATGAATATTTCATTCACTTCAAACTATGTTTTTACAAATTTCACCTGACGCTCGTGTGTGGAAGCGTGCAATAAAAAAAAGTTAAGTAGCGATCCGTGTTTTTTTTCTTATTGGACCCTGCATGTGAGATAGAAGAGGCTATTGGCGTGTTGTACCAGATTTTTCCAGTGTGTTTTGATCATGGAAACTCAAAAGGAGAAAGTCTGGGTTAAATCCAATAAATATTCGTCAAACCCAATCCAGATGCATCAGCGCGGCAGAGCACCTGCATCGTTCGCCTGCAACCGGCTTACAATAACGTCCAGAACCGTCAGAGAAACCAGGTGACGCAATCCTTGCTATCTGTCCCTGCCAGAATACCTGCAAAACTCCCAGCCTGAGCCTGATTTCACGTACGGGTACCAGCAAGCTTGCATGTACCAAAAAGATATCCAGCTTCATCAGATGTCAACTACAGGTGTAGCAGGCCCGCTGTCACACTGTCAACTACGTCTATACCGAAGACTACAGGAGACAAGCTGGCTCATCACCACCCATTTGGCAAGTCTAAATGAAGGTAAATATTAATTTACTACAGTACTACCTGTATTACACTATACAGTACAGTATTAAGTTTACAGCTGCAGTTCAACTGAACGTATTTTAAAAATATATAATTTTTTAAAATACTGTACTGTATGGTACAGTACAGTATGTAACATCAATACATTCATGCAGACAGACAGTGATTAGTTCAGTAAGCGCAGATTGGTCCGTTCTCCTGTAATCAATCGCTTTGCCCAGTGTTATTTAATTCTTGCACAATTATTGAAAATGTAGTCTAGCAATATGATTAACTGCGCAGTTACTACATTAGATACAATTGGTGGATAGCTAGGGAGAGGGCGGGGCTCAAGAGCCTATCAGAAGTTGTTTGAACGGCTGCTTTAATTCCCAATGACTCGACTTTACGCATGCACAATACAGGAAATAATAGCATCATTTTATTTTTCCAACAAAGATCCCAGTTAGCTGCACAACAAGACCGAAAATATATTGAGGGTTTAGTAACCCCACCTAGTAATAGATAGTTGGTCTAATGAGGGTGCACTAAGTACCGCTCCCACACTGTGGGAGGACAATTACCACTAAAACTGCCCGTTGGGCGAAATATCCTATATATCCCTGTACCTACTCCTCTTTTTTTTTTCTTTCCCCCTCCTTTTCCACTCTTCTTTTTCTCCCCTTCGTCTCCTTCACCCTCTTTTTTTAGTTGGCGCCCAGACTCCCCCAAAGCGCCAGATACCTTTTGGACAACTCTACACACTTTTTATTTATCTTGGCGTCTTTAGCAAGCTACTGAGCCTGCCCAGAACAACCCAAGCAGGGACATAATTTTTGTCCGTCCCACTGCTTTTTACATTCATACACAGCAGAAATACAAAAGCGATCGTCGACGCAGGACCAAAAAATACCTAGGAAGAAGGTGCAGAAAGACGAGCGAGAAAAGACTCAAAAGGTTCATGCAAGAGGACCGAGACAAACCTCATTTTTCGAGACTGAGACCTCCTCTCTTTCTTCTCCGTCCTCTGCCCCACGCCTCTCTTTCATCCCCCTCCACGTGCTGGCAACTTCTGAACGTAAACCCAACCCCCCATGCCCCCCTTACATTTCCCTTCACACCGTTATTTAAGTTTAAGTGTTTTTATTTGTCTGATTGTTTATACCCCGCGCCGTTTTGCATAACATAAAGTTCTAATTCTTTTCTGCCAAGGGACGTTTAGTGGTATTGTCCTCCCACATGCTGGGAGCGGTGTTGGCAGAATTTCTGTCTCCTGTATGTTGTCGTGTTTGTTATATTATCCCTTTGCACGACGATTACTACAAACCAACCATTAGGATACTTACATGATTATGTGGCGAGCGTTATAATCACAAGTTATAAAATATTCATTTATTGTTCCCAGAAAAGAACTTGACATCAAGCGGAAATAGGCCAAAAGGGGATTTCGATGGACCTACAGTAAATATCGCTGTTTTTACACATTGATTGCGCATTGTGAATCTGATTTAAATCCAAGTACTGTGGGCTACAATTTAGTGACAGTGCAATTTTTTATTGATTAGGATAGGATATTGAGAGTTGTCTTGAAAACCTTAAACAGTATGCTGCTGGTTTCATATTCAATACTTTTTTTATACATTGTACGTAATCATCACTACTATTGACTTTGCTTGCAGTATAATTACAACACTTGCATGTTTAATTAACTATTTAAGAAACCCCAAAAAGAAATGTATATCTTTTATTTATATTTGACATAGTCCAAAGCTGTTAGGCAGCTTTCATGCCCCCGTTTTAGAGCAGAAAGTGGAGGAATAGTTATGATCCGTTCCACAGCTTCCCATAATAGGCAGCTGGATGGAAATCCAGAGACCACAGATTACATGGCTCTAGTTCTCCCTCACCTGCTCTTCTAATCACATTGCACAGGTACTTAGAGCAGAGAGGTTTTGCATTTCACTCTCTCTCTTGGAGCCTGGGGGCTGGGGGTGTCGCTGCTCCCTCATCCAGTATCGGGGTTGACGGCCCCTCCACGTATCACAGTACCAGAGGATTTGCCTGGACTCCACGAACAGATAGACAAAACAATGGTTACGGCTGTTGCTAAAAGACTGTACTGTATCTTGTGACCCTAATGAGGAGAGCATTGTTTTAAGCTGGGGAACCAGTTTTAGTTGGCCAGCAGCTGTTAGAGGACTGATTCTGATGTGTAGTTAGATCCTGAAGAGGGATGGATTTTGCTTATATTGATTTTGGTTTATTTCTTGAAATAACAGTGTGGGAAATATGGTAACACTGAAATATGTGAACTGCTGAATGAAAGTATCTGAGTACCTCTAACCTTCACATGTTAAAGTCTGCAGTACCTTACTTGGATGAAAATAACAGGCAGAAGCCTGAGTTAAGCAGCATAATACTTTGCATGATCCTGTTTGTTGTATAATTAACCCTAGAGACTGTGTCGGGAAGAACCCACAGACGTCAGCACTACAAAAGAGGGGCGTTTGTCACTATGGTGGAGAATGCGGGCAGACACTAAAAAGTGCTGTGGGTTGCAAATAAATGCGGGGGTTAAAATGGCCGCCGAGCTGAACTAAAGTACAGATGCTATGAGTGAAGTCTGTCCCCACTTGTATATCAGTTGTGCTTCTAGCTACCAGAGAATGTGCGAAGTGTGGATGCAATAGCACCCTGAACCCAAACAGAAAACCAAAATGTTTTTCTGAAAAAAAAAAAAAAAAAAATTTGCATCTAGCAGTGCTGTTTGTAAAGCTAAGCCTTTTCGAAGGGAGTGAATTTGCAGCTAGCAAGTGCTGATGCAAGTTGCGAAGTGAGTGAAATTGCAGCTAGCAAATTGTCCCTGCCGGGTTTTCTAAAATGGCCGCCTGAAATGTTTGTTGTGTAATGTACGTAACCATACAAACAGTGTCCCTTCAGGCCATACTATGATCACACGACCCTGGAGGAGAAGCCGTACCCACAGATGAATTTAATGCGGGGCCTGTCGTGAAGTAGGTCACATGGAAGATGTGTGCCCCAAAATTTTCAAAAGACAAACAGCTGCAGAAGCAGATGGCTGAGCGCGAGATACAGTGCGCCAAGAGAGGAGATCTCTCCGTCAGTGGTCTGCCTACATTGAGCTTGAAAGCGAGATGGCCGATATCTACAAGCAGCTGGACCAACGGCAAATGAGGGGCCCGCTGCAGCTGGAGCTGGACAAGCCCGAAGGAGCACCTGCAGCTGCAGTCAAGAATAGAGAAAATGAAACAGAGTTAAACCTCGCTCTGAAACAGATACGGACATGGGAGAAGCGGCTAAAGTGGTTCAGTCGGGCTATCAATCTACCTCCTAACCAAGCAAGCTGTACGTTCCTATATATTGTATCTTCAATGCTGTTGCAATATTACGATTTGCTATAAGATGAAGTTGGAGAAGAGATTCCAAGGCTAAAAGAGACACGGTCACAAAAGGAGACCAGGAACGTAAACTCAATGCCCTCACTGATGACAAAGAGGAAGGAGAGAAGAATTGACTTTGATTGTGCTGCTGTTATTCCAGAAACAGATAGGCACCCCTCCTGAGAATATTCTCCCTGATCTGGGATTCAAAAATCCAGATCCTCATTTCATTTACGTTGTCCAAGATTATCAACTAGTGGACACCCCCGGACACCAAGAAGTGTTTAGCCAAGTGGGTGGCAGTTCCTGAAAACACAAACTTGTTGACAGATCCTGATGACGTGGTTAATATGGACTACGTTGTACAGAGGCGACCTAGGTCTCCAAAAACCCAAAGGCCTGGTAATGGCCACAAAGGAAATCAAGATTGAAAAGAAAAAACAACGAAGGTTAACACGGCGCCTGAATAGTTCTCATATCTCATCCAACATCTGGACCACACTGTGGAGCCAAGGAGATCCGGTCCAAGGGTCATCTCATCAGCGCTAAAGCAACAGTCCGTCATTTGCAGGTTGGCAGCGGTATGAATAAAGTCAAAGGATGCAATAGACTGGAAGTCAAAAAAAAAAAAAAAAACAAAACAATATGTTTGGGGGAACTGACCGATTTATTTTTTTTATTACACGTGTGGACTATGTCACGGACACTTAACTATGCAAATAAGCATTTTGTCAATATTACAATGTTATATTGGTTCTCTGTGTTGAAAATGTAGCTAAACTACAAATTAATATACAGGGTTGATGGCCCTTAAGATTACAAGGCTGTAGTATAAGGGAAAAAAAATATTGGTTGCTTACAATATGAAAAAAAAAAAAAAAATGCCCTTTTCGGTTGGTAAATTTATAATGAGGTTCATATTCTAGAGTAGAAAAACCCAGGGAGGTAATAGAAATTGTCTGGTTTTGTGAATATATTTAGCAGATCCTGGGTTGTAAGAATGTGTGCTAGACATTTATTTTTCAAAATAGTTCCCTAATAGAGAGCAACAAAAAAAAAAATATGTTTGCCAAGTATAGTCTCTTATGACGAAACCTATTGTCCATAATTGCCGTGGAAAAAGTTCATATTCGTGTCATGTGAATACTTAATGTTGTACTGAGGAGTTAGCTCAAGTATTTCAGGTAGGACGCTCACCCCAGTGAGGTCCATGGCCGCTCACCCCAGTAGGTGTGAGCTGGGGAGGGGGATATGTGACATAGTCCAAAGATGTTAGGCAGCTTTCTGCCCCGTTTTAGAGCAGAAAGTGCAGGAATAGTTAATGATCCGTTCCACAGCTTCCCATTAACTCAGGCAGCTGGATGGAAAATCCAGACCACAGATTACAATGGCTCTAGTTCTCCCTCACCTGCTCTTCTAATCACATGCACAGGTACTTAGAGCAGAGAGGTTTTGCATTTCACTCTCTCTCCTTGGAGCCTGGGGGCTGGGGGTGTCGCTGCTCCCCTGCATCCAGTATCGGGGTTGACGGCCCCTCCACGTATCACAGTACCAGAGGATTTGCCTGGACTCCACGAACAGATAAGACAAAACAAATGGTTACTGCTGTTGCTAAAAGACTGTACTGTATCTTGTGACCCTAAATGAGAGAGCATTGTTTTAAGCTGGGGAACCAGTTTAGTTGGCCAGCAGCTGTTAGAGAGACTGATTCTGATGTGTAGTTAGATCCCTGAAAGGGATAGGATTTTGCTTATATGATTTTGGTTTTATTTCTTGAAATAACAGTGTGGGAAATATGGTAACACTGAAATATGTGAACTGCTGAATGAAAGTATCTGAGTACCTCTAACCTTCACATGTTAAAGCTGCAGTACCTTACTTGGATGAAAATAAAGCAGGCAGAAGCCTGAGTTAAGCAGCATAATACTTTGCATGATCCTGTTTGTTGTATAATTAACCCTAGAAGACTGTGTCGGGAAGAACCCAGACAGACGTCAGCACTACAAAAGAGGGGCGTTTGTCACAATATATATTATTCAATACTTTCAACTTTTGTTAGGCTTTCTCTTGTTTTCATACTGTTTTTATTTAATGTGCATGCGTGTATGTCTCATTAGAACCTTGTTGTAACGCATATGCGAGTCAACACATTTAGGCGCATGCGTGTATGTCTCATTGGAATTTAAATTTAAAGTAAAAAAAAAAAGGTAAAAAAACGAGACATCCTTTTTTGAAGGACTGATGTAAAGAAACCATAATGTGAATCATGTTTTCTTTGGGGGTGGGGGTGTTTCAATGATTCTCGTTAATTTAAAGAAGATTTTATTTTATTTTATCTGGATAATCATGGAAGAATGGAAAAGACAAATAATCATGAATAATACAAATTTACAATCTTTATCTTCTTCGTAACGGCTGCATTGCATTCTGTATTGTACTGTAGTTCTTCTGTCAGTTTTAATTTAAGGGCCGGTGGGGACTGTATCACTTCCCCCCTCCACCACTTCATACACAAAGCCTTCCTTACAAACAAACCAACGTGATTAAAATGCTTATCTACATCTTCCCCAAAGCAATTCATCTGTGATAAGCCGTTCTTGGAGAATCCGCCACACATTCAAAGTGAATTTCAAGTTTAAAAAAACCAAGAGACATCCCTTTTTTAAGGACTGATTTAAATAAACCATAATCTGAATCATGTTTTTGATAAGTTAACAATTTTTGCCATTCTTTCTTTTTCTTTGGGCGTGGGGGTGTTTCAAGGATTCTCGTGAATTTAAAGAAGATTTTTTTTCATTTTATCTGGATAATCATGGAAGAATTAAAAGACAAATAATCATGAATAATACAAATTTACAATCTTTATCTTCTTCATAACGGCTGCATTGCATTCTGTAGTTCTTAGTTCTTTTGTCATTGAGAGAGGGGGAGTTGTGTAAATTAAAGACTACTACAATACACTTGAGAGAGGCAGGTCACATAACTGAGTGTTTGAGCATTGGGCCTTCTCTGTTCCTCGGGGGAGAGTGAGTGTGGACCTTTCTTCTGCTTCTGCTAGAGGGACAGGGAATAGCAAGGATAGCTGTGGGGGCCCTTGACCCATTGTGGATGTTCAGGGACCATCCTACAGCTGGATAGACCACCAGAGACTGCATAGGACAGAAGCCTGCTGCATTGTGCTGAACAGAATAAAGCTGTTCCTGTTTCATATACCTCCTGTCTGGTGTGTGATCTTACTGAGCAAGGAGAGGGAGTATTTCTACCTTAGGAGATCGCTTCCATACATCTGGAGCCTGTGGCAGATGGAGGTGCTGCACTGCTAGAGAACCACGTGGGGTATGTGACCCAGAAACCAGTCCTGTGTCCCCACAACCATCGGCGGACAAAATTTCCTTTTGTATTAGCCACTACTACCTCTGTTGGGAAGATATTCCATAAACCCACCACCCTTTCTGTGAAGAAGTATGTCAAGTACGACACACCTGTGAGCACGTGATCTGTATATGGGACAAGGATTAATACACACTGATATGTGTAATCGCAACGGTTAAAAATATCTGTTTTTTATTCTTGTGAATTGCTGCGAGGATTTTTTGCCATTAAATAAATGTATACTTTTTGTAATACTTTCTAAGCCCCACCCTCTGGTATTTGCAGACGGTCTTTGTGGTACACAGGCTTGTGCACTAAGGCTAATTAGCTATACTCTATGGCACATTGCCGATTTACTCTATACAGACTTATATTGTAAAGTTTACATGCAGTAGCACCTACGCATGGGACCACTGTGATAGTATATTGTATACTTTAAGTGCCGTATACCCATATACCCTCACTGGGTTCGCCGACCTACTTCGTCACCGCTTTCTTTAGAGATTTTAAGATTACTTTTAAATTAGTCTAAATAGTTTTTGGTTAGATGTGTACTTATATAGTATTTAATAAATATTTTTTTGTTTTAACCTCCTGGTACCCATATGGTTTAATATATATCTATACTCAGAGTTATATTTCAGTTGAGTGCAAACTTATGGGATTTCTTTCTGTTGGTCATCTCTGACCAATCCTATCCACTTGTTACATATTCCCATGCACCACTTTTTATCTATAGCATTTGAATATTAAGGTGAGCAGTGTTTATACATTCTCTATTTGCAGATTCCCTTCAGGAACCTCTTTCAAGGTACATTACAACGGGTCCTGATTATTCTAGTGACAGAGAAGCCATATTGCAATCCTCTAAAAAAAGTTTTCCTTTCTATCTCCATATCCCACAGTGAGTTTGGAATGTTATGTATCTCTTTCCTCATTCTCCAATCTATTTCTATTATGAAATAATTGTTTAAATCTCTTATAGTGTGTATCTGTGTTTCTTTCATATTTGAAATATGGTTTTCATTCTCTGTTGTATTGTAACTATCTGCATAATATTATTGTCGTTCCTTCTTTTAGGAACTTCCTCCCATTCATATTCTTTTTGTGTGTGTGTATGGTAGATCTTTTTCTGTCATCATTTTCTGTATAGTTTCTAGATCGTATGCCCTCTTCTTTATAATTTGCTGTGATAATATGTTTCACCAACTTGGATTATCAGTGGGTCAGGTTGTTATTATGTGTGATGATAAGTGCCACCAAGGGGTCTACACACACCATAGTTCCCATGATTCCTGTTATTAGCGCAAATATACTGGACCACATTACAGTTTTCTTGGTGCAATCCCACCATATGTTTCTGAGTTTGCCCAATTGTTCCCAGGCCTTAAAGCTCTCTGGGGGGACCTACTGCACCGACACACTTTATTCGAGCAAATACCCGGTATGTACCTGGCAGATACCTGGAATGCGCCACTCCTCACCTCTAACAAGCCCCGTTGCGTTTGCCTTCCCAGCCTGGGTTCATGCCTGGCTGATGGGCGGCTGATCTGTTAAATGATAATGATTAGGATTTAATAGGCTGCAATGCTTCGCGTGTCTACCAGATGGCATAAATTCATGAATTGTAATGCAGTATATATATATATATATACTGTGCAGTATTGCAGCCAGCGGGAATAAAATGCTTCAATCCCTGCTTGGAAAATAACTCAATGCACTCGGGCAGAAAACAGTCACAAACCTCAATACACCCGGGTATACCCGAATTCGTGGTACTAGCCAAGCTCGAATAAAGTGTGTCGCCAGTGTATGGGGACATTTTATGTAGCAGTACCAGCGTTAGGTATCATCTGTGTAATATTTTGTATGCATTTTCTTTTGGGGTGACACATATGGAACTTGTGGCTGTGGCCTCGCATATGTCCAGCTAACCCTCAATGTCCAGTGAAACACCCAAATCCCTCTCACACGGCTGCATGAACCCGCTTTTTGGTTCTCTATTAGGGTTATGTATTTTCTGATATACTGATGAGATCAGTCGCCCCCGTCCCCACACACATTTTTAAAGTAAGTTGAGGAGGGGGTTGAGAACACAACCAAACTCTTGGACACAAAGTGGGAAAATTGCATACATTGGAACCTCTTTCACTCTGGCAGTTTTTTCCTCTCTTTAAGAATTTGAAATGGGATTTGTCCCAGAAGATCATGTCTTTTAGTTTAGTGATGTCGACTGTCTCCCCTGCCCCGAACGCCCAATATTGTGAACAGTGGGACCATGAATGAGTTTTGGGAGGTTAGATTATGTTTAATTTTAAAGAATGTTTTATGGTCGGAAAAGACCAGAGGATGGGTCTCTATAACCTCTGGGCAGCCACAATAGGGAGTGAATGTCGTTGGGAGGAAACAAGTCGTGTTCAATATCGACCAAAACTCCTGTATTCTGGGAAGACTGCCACAGTGTCTGGTGAATGTATTGAGAGGCATAATAGGATAATAAGTCAGGGAGACCCATCCCCCCTGGGTCCCGTGTTAGGGACATCATCACATGATGTATTATCTCTCTTTTGTGGTTCAAAACAAATGTAGAAACAGTATGGTAACCTGATATCTATATATATTATGGGCATCGGAAGGACCCTAACAAGATACATAATCCTGGTCATGAGGTTCATTTTTACCAAACACACTCTGGCCTGCTATGAGATACAATATTTGTCTGAGGACATAAGGTCATTTTCAGGACTTTTATTAATTGTGGGTAGTTAGCCTGGTACAGTGAGGCAAAGGAAATGTCAGTTTCATAGCCAATTACAAGATCAAGTGTTTTTCCCATTGTAGATCAAAATGTACGTTTACAAGTTTTTTTTGTGACAGCTGAGAGACCTATACCGAGGACCTTTGGCTTTGATTGATTTATCCGGAAGCCTGACACCTCTCTGAAATTTTAAACAGTCTCAATCAAATTGGGTAGCAATATCATGGGTCTAGTCAGTGTGAGAAGGATATCATCTGCAAACAGTGAGATGGTATAATTAGATGAGGCAATGGAAATGCAGTGGACGTTGAGGTGTTTTCTGATTAGATATGCGAGAAACTCTATTACGACACCAAATAATAATGGGGACATGGGACATTTCTGTCAAGTGCCTTTTCGTATGACAACTGTATCTGATAGAATGCCCATGCAAGATATTCTGACATGTGGTCCTTTGTAAAGCTAAACAGAATTGATATGCTGCACACCACAATTAAATAATACATTCAATATTACCGGTGCTGCTGGTTCAATGGGTACCTGTCCTGGTATTCCGAATCTGCACTGCTTAAAAGGAGATCCAACACACTGCGGGTTTGCTAAATAGAAAAAATGATTGTGCCACAGAACGTTTCGACCGTGAAGGTCTTTATCAAGTGCTTGTCACTTGATAAAGACCTTCACGGTCGAAACGTTGTGTGGCACAATACATTTTCCTAATCAGCAAACCCGCAGTGCGTTGAATCTCCTTTTCAGCAGTCCTTTGTAAAGAGCTGAGACTCACTTTAGGAATTTACCTATAAATCTATCAGGACGTATGGAACCCTCGGAGGTGACATGGGACCCCACAAAAAACTGTGGACTGAAATATGTAAATATTGAATGGGTTTATTATCCCACTAAAGGAAACAAAACTGGGAAAACAAAATGGAGTCTTCAAAGTGTGCAAAGCTACATACAAAAAGGCTCTGGTAGCTAAGGTAATAAACAAGGACAGGGATCAAATAGAATTAATGGAAATAATAGGACAAACCAAGGTTAGCTGCAAGAATTGCAGTACTACAGTACATGCAAAGAGCAATTGTAGCAGGGATCAAATAATAAACAGGGGGCAAATAGTGCAAAGGGAAGAAATACAACAAATAAGAAGGTACATGTAGATCTGCAGAACTAGGAGCCTGAATAAAAGGAAACAGGGAGAGATGCAGTGCTAGGGAACAAGGAATAACCTGACTCCTGACCTGTAAACAGAAAGTTGACAAGCAAAGAACTAAAAGAATGGGTGGGGCTTTATACCCAAACTAAGATGGCATCTGGCCATGGACTGTTCTAGTTCTTATCATTTCTGAACCTGACTCCTCGGTGCACCCCTACAGGTCTACAAGGAGTATTGCGGGAGGAAATCACGACAAAAGGCGAAGGCTCGTAGGGTGCATCCAGGGAGAGAATCATGGCTGGTAGCCCTCTGGACTTTGGTATGTGTGTCAGATTGATTTTCTGGTGTTGTCCAGTTCCTGTATCCCTGGAGCAAAGCCTACCTGCTTCAGGTGGATCAGCTGGAGGAGGCAAGTATTAAGCCTATTGGCTATTACTTTAGAAAATATCTTGATACCTATATTAATGAGAAATATTGGCCTGTATCCAGAGCATGTCACAGGTTATTTTCCTTTTTTTTGTGTAACATTATAATGTGAGCTGCAATTACAGTCGGGAATCTGTCCCACATCTCGGATATGATTAAATAGGCTTGTTGGATGGGTGCATAATATTGCTGAGACTTTTTTACAATATTTTTCGGTAAAACCATCAGGTCTGGGGCTTTAGAATATTTGAGCTATTTCAGGACCAGGGTTACCTCTTCTGACGAGGTGGATTTAGGGCTCTGGAGTCAGCGGGACATAATCTGGGGAGAGCAAATGAGCTCAGGAGGGGGTAAATCGCCACCTGTTTATTCAGCAGTGTGCTGATTGGTTACCATCATACAGTGATTGATAATAGCAGTAGTTTTCTGCTACAATTTGTTTAGGGTAATATCTCTGTTTAATAGGTTGATGCAGTGGATATCATTTTGAGACTGGTTGGAGCAGCGTTGCTTTGCTAATAGATTGTCAGCTTTATTAAACTTCTGTTAAAATCTCTGGTCTGTCCATTTTATCAGCTTTTCTGCTGTGTTCATTAAGCATAAGCGAACCTCCCCAATGGTGTGATCCAGTTCCACTGCAATTGAGTTTCTGTTCCCTAATGTATGCTTTTTTTCTAAATCTGAAATTCTATTAGTGAGGATATACAGTTGTGTGAAAAAGAAAGTACACCCTCTTTGAATTCTATGGTTTTACATATCAGGACATAATAACAATCATCTGTTCCTTAGCAAGTCTTAAAATTAGGTAAATACAACCTCAGATGAAAAACAACACATGACATATTACACTGTGTCATGATTTATTTAACATAAATAAAGCCAAAATGGAGAAGCTATGTGTGAAAAACTAAGTACACCCTTACGACTTCCATAGGAATTAAGATGATAAGTAGCAGACAGGTGCTGCTAATCAAATGCCCTTGATTAATTGATCATCAGCAAGTGTGGCCACCTCTATAAAAGCCGAAGTTTTAGCAGTTTGCTGATCTGGAGCATTCAGGTGTATGTTAACACAATTCCAAGGAGGAAAGACATCAGCAATGATCTTAGAGAAGCAATTGTTGCTGCCCATCGAAGGGCTATAAGGCCATTTCCAAACAATGTAAAGTCTATCATTATACAGTGAGAAAGATTATTCAAAAGTGGAAAACATTCAAGACAGTTGCCAATCTTCCCAGGAGGAGTTGACGCCCCAGCAAATTCACCCCAAGGTCAGACCGTGCAATGCTCAGAGAAATTGCAAAAAACCCAAGAGTTACATCTCAGACTCTATAGACCTCAGTTAGCATGTTAAATGTTAAAGTTCATGACAGTACAATTAGAAAAAGACTGAACAAGTATGGTTCTCTCTATAAAGTACATGGCAGCACGGCTTAGGTTTTCAAAGTTGCATCTGAACAAACCACAAGACTTCTGGAACAATGTCCTTTGGACAGACGAGACCAAAGTGGAGATGTTTGGCCATAATGCACAGAGCAACGTGTGAAAAACAAACACAGAATATCAGCACAAACACCTCATACCAACTGTTAATCCAGGGATTAATCCGATTGCCAATTCTTGGAGTCAGGAAGGAATTTATTTTTCCCCTTATGAGATATCATTGGATGATATGACTCTGGGGGGTTTTGTTTGCCTTCTTTTGGATCAACAAGTACTGTAAGTATAGATATATGATAAAGTATCTTTTGTCTAATTTAGCATAGGCTGAACTTGATGGACGTACATCTTTTTTCAACCTCATCTATTATGTAACTATGTAACTATGTAAGCACAGTGGTGGAGGTGTGATGATTTGGGCTTGTTTTGCAGCCACAGGACTTGGGAACCTTGCAGTCATTAAGTCGATCATGAACTCCTCTGCATACCAAAGTATTCTAGAGTCAAATGTGTATGCATCTGTCCGACAGCTAAAGCTTGGCCGAAATTGGGTCATGCAACAGGACAATGACAAGCACACCAGCAAATCTACAACACAATGGCTAAAAAAGAAAATAATTAAGTTGTTGCAATGGTCCAGTCAAAGTCGACCCAATTGAAATGCTGTGGCTGGACCTTAAGAGAGCTGTGAATAAACAAATGCCCACAAACCTCAATGAACTGAAGCAACGTTGTAAAGGAGATTGGGCCAAAATTCCTCCACAACGATGTGAGAGACTGATAAAGTCAAACAGAAAATGATTACTTCAAGCTATTGCTGCTAAAGGTGTTCTACAAGCTATTGAATCATAAGGTATATGTAACGGGTATTCCCCCCCCCCCCAATCGCAGATATAGTGTGGGGTGCAAGGGAACATACAAGGTTACCATAGGTGTGGTGCATTACCTGTTGGCTCGCAGGAGGGCTGAGCTTCCGCCACGGGGAACCTGGGGCAATTATACTAGGGACAACCACTTACTCGATACAGCGCCTCCACCTGCGATGGCTCCCACCAGAGGGGGAGTGGTTCCTCGCAGGACAACAAATAATAACATACACGGTGAGGTATAATCACTAAGGACTTTACTAACATGCAAACAACATATCACTACAATACAATAATATAACCTGTGTCCCTCTCTAGAGGAGACACCTACTGCGTCGCACAGGACGCTTCCCTAACACCAGGTGATCCCACCCAGTGTCCCGAGAATCCCACCCAATGTCCCGCACTCTTGGAGAGAACGTGGGTGACTGCGCAGTCACAGTTACACTAAGGGCCCGTTGGTGCACTTATGACTGTATGGTACCTGCCAAGCACTCCGGTACTCGGATCAGCAACTGACTTCACAAAGGGTCAGACGTGTGATGAATCCGTCTGATCCTCCAACCAAACTCCTTTGTACGCAGACCGCCAGGGCGGTCTCCCTCTGGAATAGTCTCTGCGGACCCCAACGTGGGTCCGAACCGATTCACAGGAACCGCAGCGTCCGCTGAGTCCCTAACTAACACTTGGCTCTAACGTGACAGGAACCCTAACCTAGGGCCTGTCCCTGGAGTACCGCAACCTGAAGTGGCTTTGGGGGAAACTCCTAGGGTCCTACCGGGGTTAATAACCTGCCCCACTCCCCTAACTCTTCCCAGCCTTGACTGTACTTACCAAGACCTAACGAGTCCCAGCGCCTACAGCAGCAAGCTGTAGCTCACTGGATGCTGCAGTCAATGTGCTGCGCAACAAGGTGCCTGCCTGTCAGACCTCACAGCACTAACAGCCGTGACTCTGACAAGGCAGCACTCTACACTAAGGGCAGCGTCCCTATCTTGGGCCTCCCTAAGCGTTTACCCACTAACCTAGTGGGGAGTTGGGGCCTACCTGGGGTGTGGGTACCTATATGGGGCAGGAGCTGCACTCGCTCCCCGCACCATTCCTTCCCTCACAGCTCCCTGACTCCAACTCACTCACCTGATCACTAACTAATCCCAGCTCCCACTAATGTAAGTGGCAGGGTCCCTAACCTGAGGGCTGTCCCTGGCAACACTCACCTTACTGGGGAGCTGAGATATCTCGGGCCCTGGGGGTGCTGGCCTAGTACAGGGAGTCCCTGACTCCTGTACCCTACCTCCTTCCCTGGGCTGCTCCGGTCTCTGACTGTCACGTAGCTGAAAGCCCGCCAAATGTATCCACTTGCTCCAGGGCAATCCTGCAGCCCTATTGGCTCCTATGAGGCACCTGGTGCCTGTCTCGCTATGCCCCATGGGAGTTGTAGTCCCATGGAGCCTAGAAACACATAGGGGCCGCGTGCGCGCCTCTCCTGCGCCTGCACTAATCCCTAATGGCTGCTGCAACCTTTCTATCCCTGTCCCTACTCTCGCGCGACTCTTCCTGGCTCTGGGGGCTCTCTTGCGCGAGTGGCCGGGTAATGGCGGCGCCCTCTTCGCCGGCCGCCGTGACCTTAGATACGCGACCGCGGCCTTAGCAACGGCCTGATCGCATTCCCGGCAACCGGCCCGCACTCCACAGTAACGCGCTACTCGCGCACCTGCCCCTTCACGCCCTCGTGCGCGGCTGTATGCGGAAGAAGGAGGGGGGTCAGTGGGGAAAAAGGAGACCTGGCTACATCTTCTTAGTTTTTCACACATGGCTTCTCCATTTTGCCTTTATTTTTGTTAAATAAATCATGACACGGTGTAATATGTCATGTGTTGGTGTTCATCTGAGGTTGTATTTACCTAATTTTAAGACCTGCTAAGGAACAGATGATTGTTATTATGTCCTGATATGTAAAGCCATAGAATTCAAAGAGGGTGTACTTTCTTTTTCATACCACTTTATATCTACAGTATGGAGTCTGGTCTTTTTCCTGTTGCTAGCTAGTTATTACTGCCCCCTCAGTACTGACTTGTATGTCTCCCATACCATGGTCAGTGAAGTTTCCAGTGATGTGTTGGTAGTAAAATATGAGACCAACTCCTCCAAGATGTGTGATAGCACCTATGGTGATCATTCCATAGTCTGACCATGGAGCTGCACATCTGTGAGCATGCTAGTGCTATCTGTGTCCACAAATAAGTAGTCTATATGTACAGTATGTAGCGTACGATAAATGGACTGCTGAGAAAAATGTGTAATTGCAGTCCTGGGTGTGTCCACTCCTCCATGTATCTGTATCAGAACTTCATATTCTTCGTTATTTTTGACGGTAACGGGGTCCGGTTAACGAGTCTGGTCCGGAAAAAAATGACTGGCGACAAAAGGCTTTAAGAGGGACATGAAAAACATTGGGAATCTTCATACTGTATGGCAGTTGGAGACGGAACGCCACAGGATTGATCCGTTCACAGATAGAAAAAGGGCCCAGGAATTTGGGTGCCAATTTGGGGGATGGTACCTTTAAGTGGATATTCTTAGAAGAGAGCCATACCAAATCCCCTGGCTTGTAACGGCACCGTACGACGATGGCGATCGGCTTGAAGTTTCGATCTGCGGGAGGAGTCCAGGAGGGTAGACTAAATCCTGGACCATGCAGTTTGGAGGGCGGAAATGCGTTCGTCTAGGGAATGTTGGAAATGGGTAAACAGGGAGGGTGAAACCAATCATTTATAAAAAAGGGCGACTCACGTGTATCTTCATTCTTGGCAGAATTAACAGCATACTCTGCCCAAGGAAGGAGTTGAGTCCAATCGTCCTGGGAATCAGATATAAAGCATCTTAGGTACTTCTCCAGGGATTGATTTATTCTCTCCGTCTGTCCATTAGACTGTGGGTGATAGATAGGCAGAAGAGAATGAGGAAGAGATGCCCAATCTCTTAGTGAAAGTTCTCCAAAATTTAGATACAAATTGAGAACCTCTGTCAGACACGATGGAAGAAGGAATCCCATGAATCCGGAAAATCTGATCCATAAAGATGTCAGCGAGGGCGGGAGAGGTGGGTAGTCCCTTAAGCGGAATAAAGTGAGACATCTTAGAGAATCTGTCCACGAATACCAAGATTGTGTTCATTCCTCTGGATTTGGCAAAGTCCATGATGAAATCCACCGAAATGTGGGACCAGGGACGGTCGGGGACTTGAAGAGGTAACAGAAGACCCTGGGGTTTTTGACAAAGAGACTTGTTCTGCGCGCACGTAGGGCAAGCGCGGGTAAATTCCAAAACATCTTGAGACATCTTAGGCCACCAGAAATTCCGACGAATTAGGTCAATAGTCTTCTTAAAACCAGGATGACCTGCGGATTTCGAAGAGTGACCCCAAATCAGTACTTCAGGAACAAATTTGGAAGGAACGAAGGGTTTGTTGTCGGGAACAACCAAGTCTTTAGGAATGCGTCTCTGGGAAAGCATAATCTTATCAAGATTCTTGAAGGAGGAAGTGGCGAGAATCCTCTCCTGTGGAAGGATGGTTTCCAAAGACTCTTCTGGAACCTCTTCAGAGGAGTGTAGTCGGGAAAGTGCGTCCGCCTTTACGTTCTTAGTCCCGGGAATATAAGAAAGGTGAAAATCGAGAAAAAAAAAAGAGACCAACGAGCCTGTCGCGGGCCGAGACGTTGGGCACTCTCAATGTTTAGAAGGTTCTTGTGATCCGTGAGGATGGTAAACGGCTCTTTTGACCCCTCCGGGAGATGCCTCCACTCTTGAAGAGCCATTTTCACGGCCAGAAGTTCCCTGTTACCCACGTCGTAATTCTTCTCAGCGGAAGAGAATTTGTTGGAAAAATATGCACAGGGATGTAACTTATCTTGGGGCGTGGGTCTCTGAGATAGAACTGACCCTGCGCCGCAATCGGAGGCGTCAACCTCCAGGACAAAGGGAAGCTCGATGTTGGGATGGCGGAGAATAGGTGCGGATATAAAGGCTTGCTTGAGTATCTCGAAGGCGGCAATGGCTCCAGGTGACCAAGACGAAGGATCGGCTCCTTTCTTCATAAGGGCAGTGAGAGGTGCCACGATGGTAGAGAAATTACGTATAAACTTACAATTGTAGTTTGCGAAACCCAAAAAGCGTTGTATGGCTTTGAGGGAATTGGATCTTGGCCACTCCGTCACAGCTTGAAGTTTACCAGAATCCATCATAAAGCCTTCATCGGAAATTATGTACCCTAGGAAGTGGGTAGAGGTCTGGTGGAAGGTGCATTTCTCCAACTTGGCATATAAATGATGTTCACGGAGACGAGAGAGAACGTAGGAGGTGTGGCGTATATGGTCCTGAAGGTCATTGGAAAAAATCAAGATATCATCTAAGTATACTATCACAAAAATGTTCAGTACTTTACGGAAAACATTGTTGACAAAGTCCTGGAAGACAGCGGGGGCGTTACATAAGCCGAAGGGCATAACAAGATACTCGTAGTGGCCGCTACGTGTGTTGAAGGCCGTCTTCCATTCATCCCCCCGCCTGATACGTACCACGTTATAGGTTCCACATAAATCCAACTTGGAAATATATTAGCCCCCTGTAATTTATCAAACAGTTCGGTAATGAGGGGGCGGGGGTAACGATTTTTAATGGTGATACGGTTCAGACCCCTGTAGTCAATGCAAGGTCTTAACGTCCCATCCTTCTTTTTGACGAAGAAAAAACCTGCTGGGGATTTAGAAGGACGAATAAAACCTTTCTTGAGGTTTTCCTGGATATATTAATCCATGGCCAGAGATTCAGGTAAGGACAAAGGGTAGGTCTTAGATTTGGGTAAGGAGTTGCCTGGAACAAGATCGATCGGACAATCGTACGTCCTATGAGGTGGCAACAGGTCTGACTGGACCTTATTGAAAACGTCCCGGAATTGATGGTAGACTGGAGGAAGGATAACCTCAGGGGCCGAGGTATTGGCCAATAATTGCTGGGCTTTGCCTGACCTCGGTTTCCAAGTGATAGGAGTAGAGGAAGTCCAGTCGATGAGTGGGTTGTTAAGCTGCAACCAAGGAAGACCAAGGGTTACGGGAAAGGTAAGGCAGGGTTGCGCCGTGCAGCCAGGGTCTCCCTGTAAGTAGAGGATGTTCTGTGTGGGGGACGCAGGGGACGCCGAATCCTAACAGTTTGTTGAACTGTTCATACGAATTTCAGGTCTGCAAGAGGGGGTCGGATTAAAAAATAGATTTTATTTTTTAATGCATAATACAGTACAAAAATACAATACAGTAACTCTTGTCTTTCTCTTCGTTATGACATTGCAAGATGGGGGAAGATCGGGGAGAGAGGGGGCTGCAGCTCTGAAAATACAGTATTTAAAAAGATTTTTTTTAAAACATTTTTTTTGGGGGGGCAAAAACGAATTTCTATACAGTAACTACTGAGAGAGGGTGAGAGAAAGGGGTTTGTGTAAGATACAGGCTGGTTTGTACATGAACACTGTACTATTATCTTACACATCCCCCCCTTCCTTTTTTCATTGCGACAGTTCTGAAAATGAAAAGAAACAATAAATGCAGACATGGTTAGTTTAAGTGCCATACTGTACTTACAGTGCTGTAAAGTGCCTGTATCATACTTACCTGTGCCTGATTAACAGAAATAAATGATTTAACAATAACAATACAGTATTTATTTCAAAAGATTTTTTTTAAAACACTTCTTTTTTTTGGCAAACACGAATTTCTATACAGTAACTACTGAGAGAGAGAGTGGGAGAGGGGGGTTTGTGTAAGATACAGGATGTACACCGTACTATTATCTTACACATCCCCGCCCCCTTCCTTTTTTCATTGCGGCAGTTCTGAAAATGAAAAGAAAAAATAAATGCAGACATGGTTAGTTTGAGTGCCATACAGTACTTACAGTGCTGTAAAGTGCCTGTATCATACTTACCTCTTACCTGTGCCTGATTAACAGAAATAAATTATTAAACAATAACAATATTTCAAAACAATAAAAATAAAAATAAAATGATTAAACACATTAAACCATAAATCCATTTTTTATTTGGTAAACTTTTGCACTACAGTAGAGTTTGGGAAAAGTCGTTAGCAAGAGGGTTGCCACTCCAAGCACGAGCCCTTGTATGCCTCATCTGGCCATTTATAGTGTCTCTCACAGCTCTCATAATTGTTGGGGTAACACGGAAATAACGCTCCACTTCATTCAAAATGGTCTTTCTTAAATTTGCGGGCAGAGCCTTGTTTCTTTTATTTCCTTCATAATTAATGTCGTGGCCTTATCGGAGTTGTCATCTCATGTCCTCAAAGGCATACTGGTACAGACGATCTTGTGATGGATGGAGTGAGCGTGGGGGGCTTCGTGAGGGAAGCGTGAAGGTCACAACATGCAGGTCACCCTCCTGCTCCTGCGTCGTACATACTGGTACAGGGACAGGAACTCGCAGGAAAGAATACATCCCCACAATCTTGCTTTCCATCTTCTCCATGTTCCTTTCCATTTTCACCATGCGCATATCCATACTCAACATGGTCTCCAAAAGAAGATCAACCTTTTGATCTGTGCTGTAGACATCTGCGTAGGTGGGTGGTGGAGGAGGTGACCAGCGGGTGGCCAGGAGAACAGTGTCGAGGATGGTTGGTGGAGCTGGTGACCACGGGGTTGGCAGGAGAACAGACTCAATGATGGGTTGTGGAGCAGGTCAGCAGGGGGTTGACAGGAGAGCAGCCACAATGATGGGTTGTGGAGCAGGTCGGTAGGGGCTTGACAGGAGAGCAGTCTCAATGATGGGTTGTGGAGCAGGTCGACAGGGGGTTGACAGGAGAGCATCAGCGTCGAGGATGGGTTGTGGAGCAGGTTGGCAGGGGGTTGACAGGAGAGCAGCCTCAATGATGGGTTGTGGAGCAGGTCGGCAGGGGGTTGACAGGAGAGCAGCAGCGTCGAGGATGGGTTGTGGAGCAGGTCGGCATGGGTTGACAGGAGAGCAGAAGCGTCGAGGATGGGTGTAGAGCACGTCAGCAGGGGGTTGATAGGAAAGCAGCAGCGTCGAGGATGGGTTGTGGAGCAGGTCGGCAGGGGGTTGACAGGAGAGAAGCAGCGTCGAAGATGGGTTGTGGAGCAGGTGAGCGGGGGGTACAAGTAGAGGATCGGGACTCCACTTGACTTGCACTGTGCTAAGGGCGCCGAATTTCTTCTTCACAAAATAAGGCCCAGGGGTCTTAACCTTTGGAGCCTTCGGAACATTTTATTTATTCTGCTTTGGTTTTCGCTTAGGTTTTGGCTGGGAAACAGCTTCCGCCTTTCGCTTGGCCGGCACAGCAGAAGAAAGCTGGGTCCTCGTCCGTAGAATCGGGGGCGATCCATGGAAAAAGAAGGATGAATGCACATTCAGTATCTGAACAAGAGCAAGTTCAGATAGGGATTAGTGTGTGAGAGTCTATGCAATTTGTCTCACCTTTTATTTGAAATTTTTCGCGGGCATGGACACGAGGTGCAGGTGTTAAAAGTGGGCGTACTGTGTACTAATCCTGTCGAGTGACGTTGAGGCACATTAAATTAAAGTATAAATACACCATCCATTTTGTGTATTCAATGCACATTCAATGCACATCGAATTCACATCGAATTGCTCAGTGTGTGCTCGCATGTTTTTTCTAACAGCAGCGATGCCAAAGAAAAGGATTTCAAAAGATCTCAGCTTGAGAAAAGTACTTCTTGTCCTCCATACTGTAATGTCCTGTACTGTTCTGTATGCCTGTGTTTGCTTGTGTGTTCTGTATGCCTGTGGTAACTAATAATCCTGCATTTACTGTACACACACACCCACAAAGCATCAACAGTACAGTACTGTATGTCACCAGCTTTTATGCCAGTGATTGGGTGGTGGGACTGAGTGTGTGACTGTGCAGTCTATTGGGATGCTTAATTTGCCTACTGTAACAAATTGTTCTGTTTTTCTTTACACTGTAGGGCGACAACACTTCTGGTGGACCAAATAAGTGAACAGAATGATGAGACGTGTGCCACAAGGGTAAAGAATGCACTAGAGGCAATTCACAAAATAAAAGCATCTCCGAACAGCATCAGGCAGATGAGATGGAAATTGGGATGGAAATATGGGCATGTTAAGTAAGTACTGTACAGTACTGTATAGCCCCCACCTCACTCCCTCTCCAGACTTGTGATTTCTTGTTTAGCCCTCTATTTTCATGTTAGGCTCCCTCCTAGCCTACTGTACAATAGGGTTGGCCAACTGTACTGTATGTAATACTGTCCATACTGTATACTGTATTGTTTCAATACATTACTGTTAGTTTTCTATACTGTACAGTAGAAGTCTTTGACTTATTTTTTAATTTTTTTTGTGCTTTTTTTAGTACCTTGTCACAGTAGTGCTGCCCGCAGACCAGACCCGTCCCAAGACTGAGGTGGAAAGTATAATACCACGCACCCACAGCAAAGGGGCGTGTCCAGAGTGTGGTAATAGTTGCCAGGCCAGGAGTCTTTAGTACGGGAACCAAAGGTACTTGCCGTGTCCAGAGGTAGAAGAATCATAGTGATTGCCGTAGCCGGGGGTCGAGGGTGCCAGATGTCCGGGAGGTAGAGGAGCGAGCCGAGATCGAAGGGCAGAGAGAGACTGCGTCGTGAGGAGTAAGCCGGGGTTCAGTGCCAGAGGAAGAGTAGAAAGCCAAGCCGGTTCAAACCTGAAGAATACGAAGAACAAGAGCACACAGGAATACTAACCCAACTATCAGAAGCTATGCAGAGCAATGATTCCCAGGGAGAACAGGGGTAATATACGTGGAGGGACCATACAGGGAAGGAGGCAGAGCGGGGGTGTGCCGTGGAGCGCCTTGTGACTGGTGCAGGCTGTGATCCCTGCCTGTGATCAGCTGTGGAGTGTGAGAGCAGGAGCGGGGCTGCAGCTGTACATGGGGGGCGTGGCTAGAAGGCCAGAGGAGTGAATACATTACAGCCGGAGGCGCGCGCTGTGTAAGATCCTCCTGCGCGCGCCCCGAAAGATGGTGGACGCAAGGACCGGCGTCGGGCGAGATCGCCGAGTCCCACGCCGAGGACACGTCGGTGGGGAGCGAGGGGCGGCAGCAATGACCTCCGAGGCAGGTAAGGAGGTGTTGCGTGAGCCCTGCTTCCTGACATTATCCCCCCCTCGAGGATTGGACTGTGGACAATCCTTCCAAGGCTTTAATGGATACTTCTTGTGGAAGGTTTTAAGAGTGTAGGGGCGTGAATATGACCTCGAGGCAGCCAGGTGTGTTCCCCCGGACTGTAGCCCTTCCACTGTACGAGAAACTGGACCTTCCCCCTGGAGAGACATGAGTCCATTATAGACTGTATTTCATACTCCTCGTGTCCTTGAACAATCACAGGTTTGGGTCTACGAGTATAATCTGGAAAGAGAGTACTCTGTACAAAAGGCTTTAATAATGAGGTATGAAAAACGTTGGGTATCTTCATTGCTGGTGGAAGTTGTAGACGGAAGGAGAAAGGGTTAATTTGTTCCCGTATGGAAAAGGATCCCAGAAATTTAGGTGCCAATTTTGGGGTAGGAGTTTTTAGACGAATATTTTTTGCCGAAAGCCAGACCATATCCCCTGGCTTGTATCTGGGAGAAGCTTGGCGATGTCGATTAGACTGGAGTTTGAACCTTCCTGAAGCCTCCTGGAGAGAAGACTGAACCTTAGTCCAAGAGTTCTGAAGTAAGGAGATCCGTTCGTCGGCAGCTGGCAGTCCTGAGGGAGTATTGGAGATGGGAAGACGAGCAGGATGGAATCCGTAATTTCTAAAAAAAAATGGGGATTTGTGGGTAGATTCGTTCTTTATGGAGTTGATAGCAAACTCTGCCCAAAGCAGCAGTTCTGACCAGTTATCTTGGGTCACGGACACAAAACAACACAGATATTGCTCTAAAGTCTGGTTGACTCTCTCCGTTTGTCCATTTGTTTGAGGATGATATCCTGAGGAAAAAGATAGTGAAATTCCGAGTCTTTTGGAGAAGGCTCGCCAGACCCTGGATACGAATTGGGAGCCGCTGTCCAAAACTATAGAAGTGGGAAGTCCATGAATCTGAAAAATCTCCTTGGAAAAAATGCCTGCGAGGGTGGGTGAGGAGGGCAAGCCCTTGAGGGGAATAAAGTATACCTGTTTAGAAAAGTGATCTATAACAGCTAAGATGGTGTTCATCCCCTTAGACCTGGGTAATTCAACAATAAAGTCCATAGAAATATGGGAGCAGGGGCGTTCCGGAATGGGTAAAGGCATAAGTAAGCCAGAGGGTTTTTGTCGAAGGGCTTTGCTTTGAGTGCAAGTGGGACAGACGCTGGTGAATTCCCGGATGGTACCAGCCATATTAGGCCACCAAAAGGTGCGTTGGATAAGATCCAGGGTTTTTTGGAAGCCGGGATGTCCTGCAGAATGGGCAGAATGACCCCACTCTAAGATTTTGGGACAAAATTCAAGGGCAGCATACAGCCTCCCCTTTGGTACCTCTAGAACACCCAGAATGTTCCTTTGAGCCCTAAGGATCTTGTCCAGAATGTTGAATGAGGCCGTAAAAATTATAAGTCCCTTGGGCAGAATAGTTTCGGGAACTTCTTCGGGTCTCTCCTCTGGAGAGAACTGTCTGGATAAAGCGTCCGCCTTTATGTTCTTGGTACCCTGGATGTATGATAGGTTGTAGTTAAATCTGGAAAAGAAGAGTGCCCAGCGAGCCTGGCGGGAGCCCAGGCGACGTGCAGTCGCAATATAAAGAAGTTCTTATGGTCAGAAATAATAGAAATTGGTTCTCTAGACCCCTCCAGTAGGTGTCTCCACTCCAGAAGAGCCATCTTAATAGCCAGCAGTTCTCTATTGCCCACATCGTAGTTCTTCTCAGCAGAGGAAAAAAAATTTGAGAAAAAAACGCAGGGGTGCAACTGGTCTTGCTGAGAACATCTTTGAGAGAGCACGGCTTCTGCACCGCAATCCGATGCATCGACCTCTAGCATAAAGGGCAGACTCGTGTCAGGATGTCGAAGAATAGGGGCGAAAACGAATGTACGTTTCAAAGTTTCGAAGGCTGAGGTTGCCTCAGGGGACCAAGCTGAGGGGTCGGCTCCTTTTTTCGTTAGAGCGGTGATGGGTGCAATTATGGTGGGAAAATTCCGAATAAACCTTTGATGTTAATTCGAAAAGCCTAAAAAAACGTTGAATAGCCTTGAGGTAATTGGGCTGTGGCCAGTTGAGATTGGCTTTGAGTTTCTCGGGGTCAATAGAGAAACACTTTTCCGAGATGATGTATCCAAGAAAGGGCGTAGAGGACAGATTAAAGAGGCATTTTTCTATTTTGGCGTACAAGTGATTGGAATGGAGACGGGAAAGAACGAGCCTGGTGTGTCGAGTGTGATCCTGGAGATTGCTGGAAAAGATGAGAATATCGTTTAGGTATACAATAACAAAAGAATTGAGTATGTCTTGAAAAATTTCATTTATGAAGTCCTGAAAGACCGCTGGGGTGTTACAGAGCCCGAAGGGCATCACCAAGTATTCGAAGTGACCACTACGTGTATTGAAGGCGGTCTTCCATTCGTCACCCTCCCGAATACGAATAAGGTTGTACGCCCCGGAGGTCCAATTTCGTGAAGATCTTAGCCCCCTGGAGTCTATCAAATAGTTCGGATATGAGAGGGAGGGGGTACCGGTTCTTGACCGTGATCCGGTTGAGGCCCCGATAGTCAATGCACGGTCGGAGAGAGTTGTCCTTCTTTTTAACGTGGCTAGAAGGCCGGAGGAGTAAATAAATTACAGATGAAGGTGCGCTGTGTAAGATCCTCCTGCGTGCGCCCCGATAAGATGGCGGACGCAAGAACCGGAGTCGGCGAGATCGCCGAGTCCCACGCCGAGGACACGTCAGTGGGGAGCGAGGGGTGGCAGCAACAATCTCCAAGACAGGTAAGGAGGTGTTGCGTAAGCCCTGCTTCCTGACATACCTCTAACATTATTCCTTGTCATTACAGACCGTATCCTATGATAAGGGAAGCCAACAAATAAAAAGAATGGACCAGGCACGGGTATGGATTGAAAGTGGCGAGACTTTCCAGGATGTCATCTTTACTGACGAGACAACTATAGCGCATGAGAGATTTGCCCGCTTTGCATTCTACAATAAAGGACGCCTATCTCTGAAGCCGCGTCCCAAGCACTCAGTGAAGATGCATGTGTGGGGTGATATCTCTATACAAGGACCAGGATGCACTATTATCTTTGAGGGTAAAATAATGCACAAATACACATGCTGTGCCTGTGGCCTTGCCTCATGCACTGGACAGCTGTACCATACAGTATTTTGCACCCTAATGTTACTGTACATTTTTCTTTTCTTGTTTACAGGAATCATGAATAAAGTGTTCTTCCAAGATCACATAATTAAACATGTTGTCGAATACATTAGGAATGATTTCCCATCTGGTCACCGGTTCTTCCAGGGCAATGATCCGAAACACACCGCGTCAACAGCTCACATTCTTGCCAGCGGTATCAACTGGGTTAAGATGCCAGCGGAGTAAGTTGGGTAACCATTTCTCATTGTTTTACACGGTTTATATCTCCTTACAGTAAGTAATTAACTTTTTTTCTCCCCTTCTACTGTATTCCAGATCACCAGATTTTAATTACATCAAAATGGTATGGCATGAGTTGAAGGATTATATCAGAAAAGTGTGGAAACCGTCAAAAAAGGATGAATTGGAGAAAGGGATACTCCATTTCTGGAACAACATACTCACCGTAGCCAGATGTTATAAATATATCGATCATATTGCGACTGTGTTGCCTATTGTTATACAACGAAATGGCCAGGCCTCGGGAAGTAATAAGGCACAGGTAAGTATAATACAGGTAAGTATGGCCCTAAAAATAACCATGTCTGCATTTATTGTTTCTTTTCATTTTCAGAACTGCCGCAGTTAAAAAAGGAAGGGGGGGTGTGTGTGTAAGATAATAGTACTGTGTTCATGTACAAACCAGCCTACACAAACCCCCCTCTCCCACCCTCTCTCAGTAGTTACTGTATAGATCAACCCCTTGTGGTAGTTGCCCTTGATACAAAGGGATTCGAATTTGGTTAGTGTGGGAAATTTAGCATTTGTGAAAGCGACTAGAGGAAGTGCCTAATTTGCAGGTATTTAAATAATTGGAGATCCTGGATCTGATATTTATCCCGGAGCTCCTGGAAGGTGAAGGGCTGTCCCTTCTTCAGCAGATCTGCAACCAGCCTGATGTTCAGGTCTTGAAATTGACCGAATTGTCTTTGTGAACACCCGGGCGGGAAATTTGGGTTCCAAAGATGGGGGTAAGTTGAGAGGGGGATGCTAACAGGCCATACTTCCCTTTATTTTTGAGCCATATGTCCCACGTACATCTCATTGATCCTAGATCAAACTTCCTAGGGCTTTTCTCCTTGCCCCCCCGGGACCAGAGGGACACCGGGAGGGGGAGGGAGGCCACGTCATGGGACTCTATTGCTAACCAGCATGAGGAGGCCGGGTCGTAATTCCAAGCTATGGCCTGCCTCAGCTGTGCCGATTAGTAATACTAGATCACGTCAGGGACCCCAAGCCCTCCCTTCGTTTTGGGGGATAGCATTACCGATTTCGGAACCCTTAGTCTCCCGGTTTTCCAGATGAATTGGAATAAGTGGAACTGGATGTTCTTTAAAGCTGGAAGTGGAACGGCTATGGGGAGCATTTGGAAGAGGTAGAGAAGTCTCGGTAGAATATTCATTTTTATTGAGACTATTCTTCCAAACTAGGAGATCTGGAGTTTGCTCCAAGACTCAAGGTCTTTTTTAATCTGATCGAAAAGAGGGGGGAAATTGAAATGGTATAAGGACCTATATGAGTTTGAGATTTTAATCCCAAGATATTTAATATTGGTTGTACTCCATTTATATTTATAATTAAATTGTAGCAGTTTCCACAATGGTTCAGGGAGAGTCAGGTTAAGAGCTTCTGACTTATCCATATTTACTTTGTAGTCTGAAATTGATCCAAATTGGTCTAGTAATTTTTGAAGGTTGGGGAAGGAGGTATGGGGGCTGGAGAGGGTCAGTATTACATCGCCGGCAAACAGAGAGATTTTGTACTCTGTTTCGGCAATCGTAACCCCTTTTATACTTGTTTCGTCTCTAATTTTAGCCGCTAGGGGTTCATTGAAAGGGCGAACAATAAAGGGGAGTGGGGACATCCCTGTCTGGTTCCATTTTTAATTTGTATTGAATCTGATGATCCACCTGAGAGCTTAATGTGAGCCGTGGGGTTTTGGTAGACTGCACTGACTCCTTGGAGGAATGGGCCATTGAAGCCGAATTTAAGCAATGTTTGATCTAGGTAGGACCATTTGATTCTATCAAACGCTTTTTCAGCATCGAGGCTTAGAATCATAGCCTTAGTTCCAGTTAGGTGTACATGGTCAATAATATCCACAATTTTTGGGGTATTGTCAGAGGCCTGCCTTCCTGACACAAAACCTACTTGATCAATGTGATTAAGTCGAGGGAGAATTGGATTGAGCCTGTTTGCTAAGATCTTGCTGTAGATCTTGAGATCTGTGTTGAGAAGGGAAATTGGCCTATAATTCCTGTCACTACCTTCCTTGTGGATGATGGCTAAGTTTGCAGAGGAGATTGTAGAGGGAATTGATTCGCCCGCCAGAAAGGAGTTAAACATATCGAGCAGATAGGGGGTCAGAGTTGACATGAATGTTTTATAATAGATATTGGAGAAGCCGTCAGGGCTGGGTGTTTTGGCTAATTTGAGGGATTTAATGGCTCCGGCTAGCTCTTCCTGGGAAATTTGTTTATTTAGGCCTTCTAGCTCCTCTTCCAATAGTGAGGGAAGGTTACATTGCGCAAGGTATTGCGCTATTGTCTCAAGATTGACGTGATCTCGGTCTGGGGGATGTAGATTGTATAAGTCTGAGTAAAATTTTGCAAATTACTGGGCTATCTTCTTCTCTATATATGTGACCTTTCCGTTTTTGGTGCGGATTTTGGAGATTTGGGATTTGATCTGGACCCCTCTGAGTTTAGTAGCTAGTAATATGTCTGCTTTGTTGCCCTTGTCGAAAAACTTTTGGTTGGTCCATCTCAGCGACCTCTCCACTTTTTCGAGTTGGGTTTGCTTTAGGTCCGCTCTGGCTTGGGTTAGCAGTTTTAGGACTTTTTTGGACGGATTAGATTTGTGAATATGTTCAAACTTTATGATTTTATCTGTGAGTTCATTCTGCAGCTTGAGTTTCATTTTTTTCTTATAGGAGGCGATAGAGATAAGGTCTCCTCTAATCGAAGCTTTGTGAGCTTCCCATAATGTTGTTGGGGCTGAGACTGAACCCTTGTTTATTTGGAAAAAAAGTGGAGAGCTTTTGTCTGATTATATTCTCTGTTTCGGGGCAATTAAAGCTGCAGTTCAGTCTTTTTTTTTTACATTTATTTTTTTACTTCAATAGTTTCATGTGTGCAATCTCTAATTACCTAAAGAACTGTATAGCTGCAGCTCAATTCGTTTTCCATGTATTGATAGGTCGAAATTTGGTGACATATTAAAAGCTGGCATTTGTTTATAATCTGCTTGGCTGGCAGTGGAAAGCTCATGAATATTTATGAGCAATCCTGAACTGACAAGTGCTAGAGGGAGGGCAGGGCTGACAAATGGGTGTGCCAGAGCTTGTGACAGGACATGAAGGGGCAGTGCCTTAGCAAATGGCTGTTAAAATAGAATACAAGAAAATTGGTCTTTCAAAGTTGTTTTTTTTAAAACAGAAAATGCTAAAAGTATTTTTTCTTACTACAGAACTGATTTATTAAAAAAAACAAACATGCAGGATATTGACTGAACTGCAGCTTTAAGCAGAGAGTCGTTCAATTTCCATTTGTATGAGTTGCTTTTGACGAAGGGCAGAGAGAGGGTGAGTTTGACAGGGGCGTGATCAGACCAGGTAATTGGGCCAATGTTCGAATGGGAGGATGCTTGGAGAATATTTTTGGTACCTAGAAAATAGTCGATCCTGGAATAGGACTGATGAGGGGCAGAGAAAAAGGTGTAGTCCCTCTTACCTTGGTGCTGAGCCCTCCATATATCTGTTAAAAAGAAACTCTCCATGATGTCTCTAAATTTTTTGGCCTTATTTTGAGTTTGGGAAGAAAGGGGTGTAGATGGCGTTGTTGACCTGTCTTGGGTAGGTGAAGCTGTCATGTTACAATCTCCAGCTATTATTGCCGAGTTGAGGGCTTGCGGGTCTATACCATCTAGAAGATTTTTTAGGTATAGAGTTTGGTTCTTGTTAAGGTGATACAGGTTAACTAGAGTGACAGTGGACCCAGATATGGTACCTTGGAGGATCAAGTATCTCCCATCTAGATCTGGGGTGGCTTTTGTAAGGGAGAAGGGGACATTGTTTTTAATAAGTATGGCCACTCCTCTTTTTTTATTTGGAGAGGAGGCATAGAATGCTTGGGAATAGTATGGGAAAATACTTTTGAACGTGTTTGGTGGGTTGGGGGAGTCAAAGTGTGTTTCTTGTAAAAAAAGGATATCTTCTTTTGATTTTTTAAATTCTTGGAGTGCAAGTTTTCTTTTTTTTACCGAATTTAGGCCTTTTACGTTAAGGTAGATAAGCTTTATGGAAGACATTTTGTGGGGTTTCTGTTTGTGAGGCTAAAAGCCTCACAGCCCCTTGGTTTCCCATGAAAGGGGGCTAGAACTGAATTATGTAGGAGCCTCGGCGGGGCTTGAGGGCCTGAGACAAGACTCCGCAAGGTTGGGGCCCTCAGACGGGAGGGACAGGGGTGGGGGGGAGAAGGGTGGTAGAGACAATAGGAGGAGGAGGGTGTTGTGGGCCTAACAGTGGCCATGAGAGAGGATCCTTAATCACCAGGTTGAAGAAGGAAAGGTGGTTGGAAACCCCTGGAGAGCTTCCTGAGCCGTAAAGCAAGGCCGGAAACCGGAGACCAGGACCGAGCAACCTCCAAAATTTCAACGGGGAATCATTAGAAAAGTCTTTACATGTGGGGTAGGGGGAACAAGTACAAGTATACCGATAGCAGAGGCATTTGTTTCTGGTGGTGAGTGCAGATACCTTTAACCTAGTTGGTGGTTTGGGGAGGAGGGGATGTGTATGGAGAGAAGGGGGGTGGGGGGAGGGAAGGAGGGGGAGAAGGAGGTCGAGAGGGGGAGGAGGGAGGTCGAGGGAGGGAGGGGGGACATAGTGTAAAGCATTTGCAGTAGAGGTCTCAACCAGTAATCAAAACAACATTTGTATTGTGAAACAAACCTCCGTACATCAACTATTAGGGCAGGTACTCATAAATAGTATGTCATTTAGATACAAGGGGGGAGGGTGCAGAGCCAGGTGCTTTAAGTTTAGATGTGGGGGGGAGGGAGTGTACAGGGGGGGAGGAAGGGGGGTAGGAAAGGAGGGGGAGGAAGAGAGGAGGGTACAAGATAAGAACTTAAGACAACCTGCAATTGGGAGCAGTGCATATTCATATTGACACAGTGGGTAGAGGCCTTTACATTACATCTGGGTGCTCAGAGAGGAGCTCCTGCCCATGTTTCTGGGTCCAAAAAAAAGGGGGAAGGGAGGGGGGTGGGGGGAGATAGGGAGGGGAGAGGGGAGCGGTACAAGATAAATACATCCAACAACGTATAGGTAAAAGCGATGTGAATTCACATTGTGAGCAGTTCTTTTCCTTATATCCAGTGGAGGGGTGTTAGTGGGGGGACCGCTGTCTGGGTCTCTATTCATGGGAAGGGAGGGTATGGGGGGAAGGGGGGGCGGGAAGGGCGTGGGGGAGGGGGAGGAGAGGGGGGAGGGGGGAGAGGGTGTGTAGGTTAGGGTGGGGGCAGGAAGGGGGAGGGGGGGAGAGAGGTGAAGGGGAGGGGAATGGAAGTCGGAGGGGTAGTACAAAATACACTACATCAACAGCGTAAGATATAAGCGAAAAAATTCACATTGTGAGAGGATCTTCTTTACCTCCAGTGGGAGGTGACAGTGGGGAACGGCTGTTCTGGGTTCTATTTCATGCGTGAGGAGGGCGGGTGGTGGGGAGGGAGTAGAGGGTGGCAAGAGGAGGAGTTGCGGGGACAGGAGAGGGGGGGGGGAAGGGAGGGGGAGGGAAACTGGGGGATGGGCAGAGTGGGGGGGAAGGTGCGGGGGAGGGAGCGGGGGGAAAATGGGGAGGGGGTGGGAGAGAGGGAGGAAGGGAGGGGAGGAAGGGAGGGGAGGGAGGAAGGGGGGAGGGGCAGGGATGGGCTTCGTGGGTGCGTAGGGAGAATATATACGACCTTCTCCAGATGAAGTTCACACTCGGTGGAATGGCAGGTGCCAGAAACAACAACCAGGGAAAGGGCCCACAGAAAGGGGGCCACATTCCTTCAACAGTTAACGGCATGGTTGTGTAAGTCCTATTCTTCTGGGCTTTAGGGTATGGAAGTTCCAACACGTGGAGGTATGAGGAGATAGGGAGATTGGAAATTCTCTGGTTTTCCAGCAGGGGGTCCGCGTCGGGGGGGCGATTCTTCTCTTGTGCCACAGCCATCGAAAGCCTAGTATTAGCTGGCATCTGCAAGCGAGAAGAGGAAGGCTAGCGACCAGGGGTGTCTGGGATCCCGGCACGGGGCATCTTGTTGGCAAGTTCTGGCGTAAAGCGATCGGAGATGGTGGTGGGCTTCCCCCCCTTCCCCCCCCTCCACACACCCTCCCTCCTTCCCCACCAACCATCTCCGATCTGATTACGCCAGAACTTGCCACAAGATGCCCCGTGCCGGGATCCCAGACACCCTGGTCCGCTAGCCTTCCTCTTCTCGCTTGCAGATGCCAGCAATACTAGGCTTTCGATGGCTGTGGCACAGAGAAGAATCGCCCCCCCGACGCGACCCCCTGCTGGAAAAACGCAGAAATTCCAATCTCCCTACTCCTCATACCTCCACGTGTTGGAAACTTCCATACCCTAAAGCCCAAGAAGATAGGACTTACACAACCATGCACGTTACTGTTGAAGGAATGTGGCCCTCCTTTCGTGGGCCCTTCCCCTGGTTTGTTGTTTCTGGCACCTGCCATTCCACACCGAGTGTGAATTCATGGATAAGTGTCGTACTATATCATTCTCCCTACCACACACGAAGCCCATCCCTGCCATCCCCCCTTCCCCCCCCCTCCACTTCCTCCTCCCTTCCCTCCCTCTCTCCACACCCTCCCCATTTCCCCCCGCTCCCCTCCCCCGTCACTCCCCATTGCATCCCCAGTTCCTCCCCCCTCCCCCCCCCCCCTGCCCGCAACTCCTTACCTCCAGCCCCCCTCTACCCTCCTCCTCCACACAGTCCTCCTAGCATGATAGAGACCCAGAACAGCCGTTCCCCCACTGTCACCTCCCCACTGGATGTAAAGAAAAGATCTGCTCACAATGTGAATTTTTTTCGCTTCTATCTGTACGCTGTTTGATGTATGTATTTTGTACTCCCCCCGACTCATCTCCCCTCCTTCCACTTCTCCCCCCCTCCCTCTGCCCCCACCCTACTACCCCCTCTCCCCCCTCCCCCCTCGCCTCCCCCTCCCCCACGCCCTTCCCCGCCCCCCCTTCCCCCCAACCCTCCCTTCCCATGAATAGAGACCGAGACAGCGGTCCCCCCTAACACCCCTCCACTGGAATAAGGAAAAGAACTGCTCACATGTGAATTCACATCTTTTACTATACGTGTGGATGTATTTATCTTGTACCGCTCCCTCTCCCCTCCCTATCTCCCCCACCACCCCTCCCTTCCCCTTTTTTTGGACCCAGAAACATGGGCAGGAGATCTCCTCTTGAGCACCCAGATGTAATGTAAGGCCTCTAACCCACTGTGTCAATAGAATAGTGCACTGCTCCCATTGCAGTGTTGTCTTCAGTCTTATCTTGTACTCCCTCTCTTCCTCCCCCTCTTTCCTCCCCCTTCCTCCCCCCCTGTACACTTCCCTCCCCCCCACATCTAAATTAAGCACCTGGCTCTGCACCCTCCCCACTTGTATCTAAATGACATACTATTTATGAGTACCTGCCCTAATAGTTGATGTACGGAGGTTTGTTTCACAATACAAATGTTGTTTTGATTACTGTGTGAGAGCCTCTACTGCAAATGCTTTACACTATGTCCCCCCCTCCCTCCCTCGACCTCCCTCCTCCCCCTCTCGACCTCCTTCTCCCCTCCTTCCCTCCCCCACCACCCCACTTCTCTCCATACACATCCCCTCCTCCCCAAACCACCAACTAGGTGTAAAGGTATCTGCCTCACCACCAGAAACAAATGCCTCTGCTATCGGTATACTTGTACTTGTTCCCCCTACCCCCACATGTAAAGACTTTTCTATGATTCCCCGTTGAAATTTTGGAGGTTGCTCGGTCCTGGTCTCCGGTTTCTGGCCTTGCTTACGGCTCAGGAAGCTCCAGGGTTTCCAACCACCTTCCTTCTTCAACCTGGTGATATAAGGATCCTCTCTCATGGCCATGTTAGGCCCACAAAACATCCTCCTCCTATTGTCTCTACCACCCTTCTCCCCCCCACCCTGTCCCTCCCTCTGAGGGCCCCAACCTTGCGGAGTCTTGTACTCAGGCCCTCAGCCCCGCCGAGGCTCCTACATAATTCAGTTCTAGCCCCTTTCATGGGAAACCAAGGGGCTGTGAGGCTTTAGCCTCACAACAGAAACCCCACAAATGTCTTCCATAAAGCTTATCTACCTAACGTAAAAGCCTAAATCGGTAAAAAAAGAAAAACTTGCACTCCAAGAATTTAAAAATCAAAAGAAATATCCTTTTTTTACAAAGAAACCACTTTGACTCCCCCAACCCACCAAACACGTTCAAAAGTATTTCCCATACTATTCCAAGCATTCTATGCCTCCTCTCCAATAAAAAAAGAGAGTGCCATAACTATAAAAACCATGTCCCACTTCTCCCTTACAAAAGCCACCCCATCTAGATGGGAGATACTTGATCCTCCAAGGTACATATCTGGGTCCACTGTCCTCTAGGTTAACCTGTAATAACCTTAACAAGAAACCAAACTCTATACCTAAAAAATCTTCTAGATGGTATGACCCGCAAGCCTCAACTCGGCAATAATAGCTGGAGATTGTACATGACGCTCACCTACCAAGACGGTCAACAACGCCATCTACACCCCTTTCTTCCCAAACTCAAAATAAGGCCAAAAAATTTAGAGACATCATGGAGAGTTTTTTTAACAGATTATGGAGGCTCAGCACCAAGGTAAGAGGGACTACAACCTTTTCTCTGCCCTCATCAGTCTATTCCAGGATCGACTATTTTCTAGGTACCAAAAAATTCTCCAAGCATCCTCCCATTCGAACATTGGCCCAATTACCTGGTCTATCACGCCCTGTCAAACTCACCCTCTATCTGCCCTTCGTCAAAAGCAACTCATACAAATGAAATTGAACGACTCTCTGCTTAAGGTGCAGTTCAAGTCAATATCTGCATGTTTTGTTTTTTATAAATCAGTTCTGTAGTAAGAAAAAATACTTTTTAGCATTTTCTGTTTTAAAAAAAAACTTTGAAAGACCAATTTTCTTGTTCTATTTTAACAGCCATTGCTAAGGCACTGCCCCTTATGTCCTGTCCAGCTCTGGCACACCCATTTGTCAGCCTGCCCTCCCTCTGCACTGTCGTTAGGATGCTCATAAATATCATGAGCTTCCACTGCCAGCACAGCAGATTATAAACAAATGCCAGCTTTATAATATGTCACCAAATTTCGACCTATCAATACATGGAAACGGAATTGAGCTGCAGCTTACAGTTTCTTTAGGTAATTTAGAGATGCACACATGAAACTATGAAGTAAAAAAATAAATGTAAAAAAAAGCTGAACTCAGCTTTAATTGCCCCGAAACAGAGAATAAATCAGACAAAAGCTCTCCACTTTTTTTCCAAATAAACAAGGGTTCAGTCTCATCAGCCCCAACAAATTATGGGAAGCTCACAAGCTTCGATTGAGGAGACCTTATCCTATCGCTCCATAAGAAAAAAATGAAACTCAAGCTGCAGAATGAACTCACAGATAAAATCATAAAGTTGAACATATTCACACAAATCTAATCCGTCCAAAAAAGTCTCTAACACTGCTAACCCAAGCCAGAGCGGACCTAAAGAAACACCCAACAAAAAGTGGAGAGGTCGCTGAGATGGACCAAACCAAAATTTTTCGACAAGGGCAACAAAGCAGACATATTACTAGCTAACTAAACATGGGGTCCAGATCAAATCCCAATCCTCCAAAATCCGCACCAAACCAAAAAGAAAGGTCAATATAGAGAAGAGATAGCCCTAGTAATTTGCAAAATTTTACTCAGACTTATACAATCTACATCCCCCAGACGCGAGATCACGTCACTTGAGACAATAGCGCAATACCTTGCGCAATGTAACCTTCCCTCACTATTGGAAGAGAGAGCTAGAAGGCCTAAATAAACAAATTTCCCCAGGAAGAGCTAGCCGGAGCCATTAATCCCAATCCAAATAGTGCCACAACACCCAGCCCTGACGGCTTCTCCAATATCTATTATAAACATTCATGTCAACTTGGACCCCCTCTGTCTCGATATTTAATTTTTAACTCCTTCTGGCGGGCGAATCAATTCCCTCTACAATCTCCTCTGCAACTTAGCCATCATCCACAAGGAAGGTAGTGACCGGAATTATAGGCCAATTTCCCTTCCAAACATACAACTCAAGATCTACAGCAAGATCTAGCAAACAGGCTCAATCCAATTCTCCTCGACTTAATCACATTGATCAAGTAGGTTTTGTGTCAGGAAGGCAGAGCCTCTGACAATACCCCAAAAATTGTGGATATTATTGACCATGTACACCTAACTGGAACTAAGGCTATGATTATAAGCCTCGATGCTGAAAAAACGTTGTGATAGAATTCAAATGGTCCTACCTAGATCAAAACATTGCTTAATTTCGGCTTCAATGGCCCATTCCTCCAAGGAGTCAGTGCAGTCTACCAAAACCCACGGCTCACATTAAGCATCTCAGGTGGATCATCAATTCAAACAAATTAAAAATGGAACCAGACAAGGGATGTCCCCACTCCCTTTATTGTTGCCCTTTCAATAACCCTAGCGGCTTAAATTAGAGACGAAACAAGTAAAACGGGTACGATTGCCGAACAGAGTACAAATCTCTCTGTTTGCCGGCGATGTAATACTGACCCTCTCCAGCCCCCATACCTCCTTCCCCAACCTTCAAAAATTACTAGACCAATTTGGATCATTTCAGACTACAAAGTAAAATATGGATAAGTCAGAAGCTCTTAACCTGACTCTCCGCTGAACCATTGTGGAAACTGCTACAATTTTATATTAATTAAATGGAGTACAACCAATATTAAATATCTTGGGATTAAAATCTCAAACTCATACAGGTCCCTATACCTGTTCATTTCCTCTCCCCTCTTTCGATCAGATTAAAAAAGACCTTGAGTCTGGAGCAAACTCAGATCTCCTAGTTTGGAAGAATAGTCTCAATAAAAATGAATATTCTACCGAGACTTCCTCTAATCTCCAATGCCCCATAGCACGTTCCACTTCCAGCTTTAAAGAACATCCAGTTCCACTTATTCCAATTCATCTGGAAAACCGGGAGACTAAGGGTTCCGAAATCGGTAATTGCTATCCCCCAAAAACGAGGGAGGGCTTGGGGTCCTGACGTGATCTAGTATTACTATCGGCACAAGCTGAGGCAGGCCATAGCTTGGAAATTCGACCGGCCTCCTCATGATGGTTAGCAATAGAGTCCATGACGTTGCCTCCCTCCCCCTCCGGTGTCCCTCTGGTCCCGGGGGGCAAGGAGAAAAAGCCCTCAGGACAGTTTGATCTAGGATCAATGAGATGTACGTGGGACATATGGCTCAAAAATAAAGGGAAGTATGGCCTGTTAGCATCCCCTCTCAACTTACCCCCATCTTTGGAAACCCAAATTCCCGCCCGGGTGTCACAAAGACAATTCGGTCAATTTCAAGACCTGAAATCAGGCTGGTTGCAGATCTGCTGAAGGAAGGACAGCCTTCACCTTCCAGGAGCTCCGGGATAACTAAGGATCCAGGATTCTCAATTTTTAAATACCTGCAAATTAGGCACTTCCTCTAGCTCGCTTTCACAAATGTAAAATTTCCCACCTAACCAAATTCGAATCCTTTGTATCAAGGGCAACTACACAAGGGGTTGAATCTATACAGTAACTACTGAGTAGAGGGTGGAGAGGGGGGTGTTGTAGGCTGGTTTGTACATGAACACAGTACTATTATCTTACACACACACCCCCCCTTCTTTTTTAACTGACGCGGCAGTTCTGAAATTAAAGAACAATAAATGCAGACATGGTTATTTTTAGGGCCATACTTACCTGTATTATACTTACATGTGCCTTATTACTTCCCGAGGCCTGGCCATTTCGTTGTAAAACAATAGCAACACAGTCGCAGTATGATCGATTATATTTATAACATCTGGACTACGGTGAGTATGTTGTTCCAGAAATGGAGTATCCCTTCTCCCAATTCATCCTTTTGTTACGGTTTCCACACTTTTCTGATATAATCCTTCAACTCATGCCATACATTTGATGTAATTAAAATTGGTGATCTGGAATACAGTAGAAGGGGAGGAAAAAAAGTTAATTACTACTTAGGAGGAGATATAAAAACGTGTAAAACAATGAGAAATGGTACCCAACTTACTCGATGGCATCTTAACCCAGTTGATACCGCTGGCAAGAATGTGCGAGCTGTTGACGCGGTGTGTTCGGATCATTGCCCTGGAATAACCGTTGACCAGATGGGAAATCATTCCTAATGTATTCGACAACATGTTAATATGTTATCTTGGAAGAAACACTTTATCATGATTCCTGTAAAACAAGAAAAGAAAAATGTACAGTAACTTAGGGTGCAAATACTGTATGGTACAGCTGTCCAGTGCATGAGCAAGGCCAACAGGCACAGCATGTGGATTTGTGCATTATTTTCAACCCCACATGCTAATAGTGCATCCTGGTCCTTGTGTATAGAGAATATCACCCCACACATGCATCTCACTGAGTGCTTGGGACGCGGCTCTTCGAGAGATAGGCGTCACTTTATTGTAGAATGCAAGCGGGACAAATCTCTCATGCGCTATAGTGTGTCTCGTCAGTAAAGATGACATCCTGGAAATGTCTCGCACTTTCAATCCATACCCTTCTGGTGTCCATTCTTTTTTGTTTTTGGCTTCCCTTATCATAGGATACGGTCTGTAATGACAAGGAATAATGTTAGAGGTATGTCAGGAAGCAGGGCTTACGCAACACCTCCTTATACCTGTCTTGGACGATGTTGCTGCACCCAGCGCCACCCTCGCTCCCACTGACGTGTCCTCGCGTGGGAAGCTCGGCGATCTCGGCCGCACTCCGGTTCTTGTCGTCCGCCATCTTATCGGGCGGCACGTAAGGAAAGGGGGTGGACGAGGGGGGAGGGAGAAGAGGGGGGAAGGGAAGGAGAGGGGGTGGGTGGGGGAGGCTGGAAAAGAGGGGGGGAGGGGAAGATGGTGGAGGGGGGAGGAGAGGCCCAGGGGGATCTGTGCTTCAGGGCTTGTTCGGCCGGCGGGTTGGAGGCTTTGAAGTCTGCCAGGAGGGAGGGTCGCCTTCTTCTTTTTCTTCAGATATCCTCATCGGATGGAAGATGGAAGATTAGAGGGGGGGAGGGTTATGCCTCCTCTGATTTGCTAGGCGTTGGGTTGCTCGTGGGATCTCTGAGGCTTCCTGTCTTTCTCACCAAAGATTTGGATTGGGTTATTATCCATCTGAAGATCATTTAGCACTCTACTGGCAGTCATAATTCTTTCTTTGGCAGAGTAAGTGTGCAGTTTAACTATTACGTCTCTACGGCGATTTGGGTCTGCCGACCTGGGGGCCAGTGCACGGTGTGCTCGATCCATCTGAAGATTGTGGTCTGACAGCTCAGGCACCAATGTTAGAAAGGTTCTGCGGAGGTAATCCTGGAGTGCGTCAGGAGAAACAGGCTCAGGAATATTTCTTATGCGCAGGTTCTGCCTGCGCTTTCTGTTCTCCTGATCCTCTAGGGCGTCCTTGAGTTCGTTCACTGCATGGCCTAGTCTGACCACCTCATCCTCTGCGTTAGACTGGGTCAGGAGTACTTCCTCCATTTTGAACTCCAGCTCATCTGTGCGGGTAGAGAGGCCGCTTATATCCGCTCTCAGACCTTCCAGGGCAGCAGTTATATCTTGCTGGAATCCCTTCCGCATTTTTTCGAAAAGGGATTCGAAGAATTCCTTCCCCAGGCCTTGCGCAGGTAGTTCTAGGTCGGGGAAGCTCTGATCAGCTCCCTCTTCAACCCGCGCGGGCTGCTCGATGCCTTCTTGATTTCCCGTCTCCCGCTCCAGCAGGTGCCTCGCGGGGGTAAAGTAGCGGGAAAACCCCTTGGTTTTGTGGAATTTTATGTTTACTCGCCATTGCCGCTGCGATTGCTGCCAACCTGGGGGGGGGGGGTCGGGCGTGAGTAGTGCTTGTACTGATGCTTTTCTCAGGAGGGTAGATGGGAGCTCCTCTAAAGCTGGCAACCCCTAGACGTCACCGGAATTCCCCCCTTCAATTGTTATTATTCCTTTTTATTTGGGGGGGGGAGAGGTGTATGTAGGGATGTTGCAGGCACTCAGGGGTCTTTCTGGTGCAGCAGAATAAAATTATTTATTTAATTCAATACAGTATCTCTGGGAAGATGGAGGGTTCTGGGACCCTGGGGCTCAGACAGTAGAGCTAAGATCTTAACAGACAGGGCGCCCGCTCTTAAACACCTTTATGGGGTGGTGGTGCCTCCACGGAGTGCCCACTCAAGACGGCTGCTCTCTCCCCCTCAGCCACGCGACCGGAGCCTGTTACTCCCTTAGCCAGAGGGTACCCTTCCGGCGTTCTCCCCTCCCAGCAGCGCCTCAGACCAGGTTTGTACCTTTTATTAGCGCAGTCATCTTGAGGGAGAGAGCGGGACCCGCAGCGGAGAGACACCGCCCGCGCCTTATTTCACGGCCGCGGGAGACAGCAGTGGGCGCTCCTTAGACACCATGGGGGGAGGGGGGGGCGATGGCTCCGTCCTCGATCACCACTGAATCCCCGTCAATTGGGACTCCACGGGGCACTCGGAGTCTCATCGCCTCTCCTCTCTGTTCCCGCAGTTGGTTGTACGTTTTGTGGGTGGAAGGGGGGAAAGTTTTGCAGCGAGGGCAGGGGCTCGCAGGGGGTCTCCTAGCGTGCCGACAACTGCTCTCTGGAACGCAGGGATCGGCCACTCTGATGCCCAGAATGTCACTGGAACTCAGTCCTGGGGGGTTTATTTAGAGATTATTTACTTTTGTTGGTGTTTTGCTATTGTATTTGCTTGATCTTAAGATATTCAGTTGGAGGGGCTCTGGAGCCAGTTCCTCAAGCATCCATTCCCCTTGACGTCACAGGAAGTCTCTCCAAACAAAAAATGTTTTATAAAAATTATTATATTTTTTTTGTTTAATTAATCATTTCTGTTAATAATGCAATAAAATTCTATAGAAAAATACTATTTTCCTGCATTAAGGATTATCCAACATGTCTTCGGCCCAGCTCATGATAATCACGCAACAGTACTTTTACGTGAATGGCTCTGTTGGAGGGCTCTGTTGTTGTGTTGTTGATAAGCTTTGAACTTCCAGTTGACTTGTTTTGTTACAGTACAATAGCAGTTTTAGAAGGGCTTGCTTAGCTCAGCCTGTATCTCACACAACATGTTAATCTTATTACTAGTGGGGGGGGAGTGTTTTGTTGAAGAAAAGGCAAGTTAGAAGGGCTTAGCTTATCGCACTTGCGCATGCGTGGCATGGTTTGTTAGCTGTGTTGATAAGAAGTTGAAATCCTTGAGCCTTGTGTGTGTGCGGGGAGGGGGAGGGGGTGCGAGCTGTATGAAGGATTACCTGTACTGTAGTTCAAAGACATATTCTCAACAGGTCATCATAATGTTTTGATCCCTACACCCCCAAATAAAAATCACAGTACTACAGTATGCCACCCACCTCAGAACTGTGTGGGTAGAGAGGCCGCTTATATCTGCTCTCAGACCTTCCAGACCAAACAGTACTGTTTGATTCTCATAAAATCCATAATTGCTATGCAAGCCCATGGTGATAACCCCCAAAAATATATACTGCATTTGTAAAACTTGAATCTCATAATATCCATACTTGCTATGCAAGCCATGGCGATAACCAAAAAAAAAAAATGTTATACAGTACAGTATATATTTTTAAACTTGAACTAACTTCCAAATGAATGCCAACTTATACACGCATGCGCATTAATAATCAACAAGGTCCCAGGTCCCAACCAAAGAGAATTACACGCAGGCGCAGAACTGTGAGAGCAGGCTCGGGAAGATTAATGAAACCACAAAGCCAACCATTTGAAAATAAATGATTTGTGAGAGGTGTTGATAAGAAGTTGAAATACTTGAGCCTTGTGTGTGCGCGGAGGGGTGGGAGGGGGTGCGAGCTGTATGAAGGATTACATGTACTGTAGTTCAAAGACATATTCTCAACAGGTCATCATAATGTTTTGATCCCCACACCCCCAATTAAAAATCACATTACTACAGTATGCCACCCACATCAGAAAGAACATACATGACTTAAAAAGCAACAGTACTGTTTGATTCTCATAATATCCATAATTGCTATGCAAGCCCATGTTGAGAAAAGAAAAATAAATACTGTAACAAAAAAAAACTTTTTTTTCAGACTTGAACTTCTACTGGGACGTCATACAGTATATGCATGCGCAGGAATGTACTATAAGGCCACGCTCGGGAAGATTCAAGCCAGAAAGCCATCCATTACAAATGAATGGTGTGGGAGAGGTGTACTGTAGATAAGAAGTTGAAATCCTAGAGCCTTGTGTGTGCGGGGGCGAGAGCACTGTATGATGGATTATCAGTTCAAATAAATATTTTCAAAAGGTCATCATAATGTTTAATGCGCAGAAATGTGATACTGTGACACGCCTATGCGTTTCACACTGCTCTGTGTATAATATAGATACAGTACACACGCTGCTCTGCGTACTGTATACTACAGATACTGCACAGTACAGTACACACGCTGCTCTGTGTATAATACAGACATTGAATTGCTATTGGATTTTTATGACAACAACTCGCGATTGCCCACTTGAGTTTCTCGACGGTATTGCAGACAACGCTAAAATGCCCTTTTCTAACCCGGACAAAACGATAAACAAGCCGCGTGTTTAAGTCGGCACGATTCAAATAAATTGCGCGCCATCGCATGGGTATTCCAATCTACACACCGCGTTAAATGTTCGAATAACGGCCATCCCATCAGTACTATCTCCCATTCCCAAAAGCTGTGGGGAAAACTAAAGTTTAAATACAAACTTACCTCTATGAATTCCCTGATGACTCCAGTTCTGGGAAATCTGAATTTAGCTTATGCTTATCTAGATATCTATTTCTACCGTGGTCCAGGTCCAAAATAGCCAGACTAAACAATATAAGCACATATCTTAAGATCAGACAATGTGACCATTTCATGACGGAAAAGGGTCTACCACAGAATGAGAAACTTCATTATCTACAGTTCAGAGTTGTAACCCCTCTTATTTTACTATACTTCTGTCTAGGAGATGGGAGTCTGAGTCCGTCAGACTGTCCTGAAGAAATCTTCTAGCAAAAAAAGAGGCAGTACACAAATGGAATTGTAGTACAAAAAGATGTACTGTATTGAAGAAAGTTGGCACATACACCGACGTTTCGGTCCTCCAAACAGGACCTTTCTCAAGGCAGTGTACAAGTCATGTGACAAACACCAACATATAAATACCAACACCCATTGCAATGAACATAACGAGTGAACCAATCATTAAAAAGCCTGCGAGTTGATGCAGCTGTTTAAGTTCCTGTGTTGATTGCAGGCGTCGTCACGTGGCCCCAGGAGTCAGTGATCCGTAGTCCATCAGTATGTACTGTATCTATTTATTACAAACCAATAGCAGCAAATATATAGCCTCCTAAAGGGATTGATTAACCCCTTCACCTGGCAATTTTAATTTACACACTTACCCAGCAGGCAATTCCTATAGTCCTCAGGTTACTTTGTGACACATGTTTATTTAGGAATTTATGTAGTTTGCCTATAATTATTCTCAGTGCTTTATTGACAGTCACACTTACCTGGGGTCTCTAAAGCTATAATACAGTATTTACAATCCATCTTCCAGTCACCTAGTGTACTGCATGATGCTATAGCCATTCTAGCAGTTTTATGCTGTATGTTACACTCATATTGTACTTAGAGTTGGTTCATATGTTTATCGATGTAGTACAGTAGTTAGAAGTAGGGTTCTTAAATGCTAATTGACATCCCTCATCATATGACACACAGTAGCAAGTCAGCTGAAGGTCTTTGTTCTCACACCCCTCCACTCCTGTATTACACTCTAAACAGCCCTCATTGTATCCACCAATACAATAGGCACCTCTAGATATGTGTTAATTTTCAACACCTACACTCTAGGCGTATAACCCATACTGTGGACCCTCATTTCATTGGATCATATATTTTATTTTGAGTATATTTGTAAATTAACTACCCTTTTTTTTATCACATATGTCCTTATCTTCACTGATACTATATAATTGCCAAGGTATCATTTTTTCTGGCATAGTAAACGTACATTTGTTATTCAGGAGCCTAGTATGCTCATCTCAGCCTAATGCTCTGTGCTGTATCTTGAATCAATAGATTTACAATAAACAACATAGGAGTGCACCTCCTTATAGGATTTTCTCCCTCAGCATCTACAGTATGTGTTACAGGTTTCTGGCTTCCCTGGAAACTCAATCCTAAGTAGCACCGTAGTCTCATTTACCGACCACAGTTTGAGCAAGTCTGTTTAGCACTTTGTTCGTAGGTACAATTTATTGCCTGATAAATACTGTAGTGCCGACGAGTATTCTAAAACAAATCTGGAGCAATCACCAACAAGACCCAGGTACATGCTGGGTACATGCTGGGTACCTGCTGCCACATGTGAGTGAGATTTCTGCAGACAGACCAATGGCCCATTGAATTTACAGCGGGGTCCCTGGCAGTCCCATTCAAACCGAATGGGACTGCCTGGGACCCCTGCAGTGTTAATCCGATGAGCCATTAGTCTCTGCAGAAATGTCACTGAAATGTTGCAGCATGTACCCAGCATGTACCCAGCATGTACCTGGATCTTGTTGGTGTTAGCCCCAGATTTTCCAAGGCAAGTTTTAGAATACTCGTCGGCACACCTGTAGCATCTTCATCCTTCGTCTACCATTCACACGGAAGCAAATGTAGAATATCCAATACACCCAGAAGAGCTTCATGAAGCAGCCTCTTCATCCTTGACCAAAAAGCAAGTAAAATGTGTAGAACTCTCAAAAAAATCACAGACTGTATCTTGAATGTGAGTTTAATGTACTGTCCTATGAAGCAAATCGGCAAACAAATTCACAATATTTTTTATTGATTTTAACATTTTTGTTATTTAAATAGGCCTATGCCTGCAGTGAAGATGGTGATCCTGGCTGCTTATTCTAATTTCTTCCACACCATCAGGCAGCCCAAAGGATTGTTTACTGAGATCAGGTTCTTTGACTTCCAGTGATGTCACAAAGTGGGAGGTACTTAATATCAGCCATATTAACTTTGGTTTTGGGCTCATTTTTCCTCACTGAGTTAGAAAAGATTACACACCTGGCATTATTAAGACAGCCCCTTTTGAACATTATAGTTAAGACATTTTTAACAACTATAAAACATGTAGGGAGAACTGCATCTTTAAAGAAATATACATTATCCTTCGGATCATGAATGCAGCTGTGTGTACTCTCTCAACCCATGATTATTACGGTTTCAGGATCAGGAGCCAGAAGCATTGACTTCAATACTCTTTGTTCAGTGGTTTGAAAACCAGATCATCAAGGCAGATCCCTGACATTCTTTTCCGCTTACATGTCACTTTGTCAGAAAGCATATGAAACACCTGTTACAAAGCTGATCTAATACATGATCTCAATAGCTAATGTATTACAAATACATAGAAAATTCCAGCGCCAGAAACAACCTAATTCCTAACTGCAATGGCTCTCACAATGCCAGGATTGCATTTTAGTACAATCATTTCTGCCACCATAAATCCCAACTCAACTCTGCCAACATAAATCCACTCAGCAGTCTTGGAATGTGGCATCTTTTTGAAGAGATTTTACTTGCAAAACTATTTTGATAAATTGGGCGGTAATGACAAAACATAAACATTTGTTAATTAGACCCAGAAAGACACATCTTAAATGGTGTCTTTTCATGTTTCCTTCCCTCTTTTTGAAGATAAGATGAATAGGCCTACAAAAAAGTATTCAATGTAGAGTATAATAGTGTAATAAACATTCCCTGTCAAAGAAGCAAAACATTGACTTAAGTATAGCATGAGCATGGAAGAATAATAAGGTAGACATACTAGGATAAACACCATACCCCATGTCCTCCAACCTCATGTCCTTGGGCTGCAATTACAAAAAAATGTGTTACTTCCCTTGTTTGAAGGGTTGAATCCATGTCATTGACCATATTATTTTATAATCCCTTTGGATCAGAGGGAGATGCAAACCATAAATATAAAATCCATTGCATGTCTCCCAGAAATGGGATTAAAAAAGCAAGACACAAAAAACATTTCTATAAAGCCCTTTGGAAGAATGAGAAGCATTAACAGGGACCAGAATAGTGGGGGAAGAAGAAAAACACCAATGGCAAAAGATTTACATGAGGAATTAAAAAAAAAATTTTTTACATATGCAATGTAGGACAGAGACATTGGAGTCGTGGGAGAAAGATGACCAGATGATACCTAAAGGAAGAAAATAAAAAGGAAATACAATTAAAAGAAATTAAGTATATGGATAAAAGAGTATGTTTTCGAATGCAGATAAAGGCCTCAAACCTCAGTGTATTATGCCACAGTGAAGTTTGAATATTGTGGTTTTGTTTGTTAGGTATGTGATTTAGGTTATATAAGATATTTTTTCCCTAGGCCTTGCAAAAGTTGAAGATCATTTGGGACCGACAATTAGCTGCTTAACCAATAGGGTTACCAGGTGTCCAGTATTGAACTGGACTGTCCCGTATTTGGACACTCTGTCATGTAAAAAAAAAGAGGTAATACTGGCCATGTATGTGTCTGGTATTACCTCTCAGAACATAGTGACCTGACTTGCTTGGGGGCAGCGGGATTTCCCCGAGCAGGAAGGGAGCAAGGCTATTGCTAGGGGGCTGGGCAGCTTCCTCCATCCTGATTGGCTGCTGCTGGGTAATGCAGCCAATATTTCACCATTGTGCCCAGTATTTTTGGAGAAGCCACCTGGTAACACTATTAACCAATTAACACATTTACCAAAACTTGCCCTATTGCAAACTGATTGATAAGAATGGGTAAGCCAATGCTTGTTTTGACAGCGTGGAATTGCTCCTCTGCCTTGATATATAACTTTTTACAGCTCAGCCTTCCTGCTGACCAAAAACATCTGTTTCATCTGCGCCTTTTCTTAGCACATTTAACTAAAATCATTATTCACTCTTCCTGTCTTATCCTTCTCAATCCTACATGCAGTTCTTTATTTCATATTTTTTTGTTTAATATTTCAAATAGTACTTTTCTCCCAATGGGACTCAAAGTGCTTTTCAATTACAGTACAGTGCGCGGTACGCAGCAAATAAGATTTTTACAGACACAGTCCATGCTGAGATGAGCTTACAATCTATGTTTTTTATTGTGCCTGAGGCACAGTGGGATAAAGTGAGCATAAGCGGCACAGGAGCTGACACCGGGAATTGAACCAGGTTCAACTGATTCAAACTCAGTGTCATTGTTTACAAAGTTAGCACCTTTACTTACAATGATAATAATAATAACTTTATTTAATATACTGTAGTGCCAATGGGACCCAAAGCGCTTCACAATTACAATATAGAGCACGGTAAGCAGCATTGGACATATAATTTTTCCAGGCACTGCAAATATTATGGCGGGAAAGAAAATGGACAAAGTTATATAAACAAGTAAATATATTTACCAAAACTTATTTTGCCATCCAGCAAATGTATACACATGACATACAATCAGGCATGCAATACGAAATATTCCTAAACTTACATACAAAATTCTCCAAAGTATCAATATTTCATTATGACATTTAGCAATGATTTCAACTCAGCAGTCAGTCCTGCTTCGTACAGGCAAATAGCGAAATAAAAGATAGAACAAGCTGAAAAGTTTATTTCTGAAGTATTTTAAAATATGTGTCTCAATGCTAGATTTTCCAGCAAATTTTTTTTTCACATTTTGCTACATGGAATAAGGAGAGACAGGTTTATTTTCTGCTGTAGCAGAATTCAGAACATATATGGTATCTCTGTTCTCCATCGCATCAGATACTGTAGGTCAAAACGTGAGTATAGAAAAAGCCGGGGCGCTCTGAAGTGATAACTAGAAAAATGGACTAAAAATGGTTGTACATCGTTTATTGAGAGTGTGAATCAGTCCACGCTGTGAACAGAAGTGGAAATAATGGATAACTGACAAAATATAGTGATAAATAGTGAATACATTATGTGATATGCTGCTCGACCACTGAGGATCCTCCTTCGATCCCTACAGGAAGTTGCTTTTAGAAATTAGGGAGAGCAGAATCATGTGGAAGAGAAAATATGCATATACTGTAGTGCAAATATTGTAACGATAAAGTCTTGGATGAGAGCTAATGTTATAGGGCAAGAGATCAATGCCACTACTTACATGGCCAGGAGTGATAAAAGACCCATCAAGGTATCTTAAAAGAGTACACCTCTTCTCTCCCGTTCACTGGTAGATGTTGATGTCTTGTACGTGTGCTGAAGACAACTGCCCTTAGGTAGAACCCCGATCAGGAACCCTTTCTCATGGACAGTGAAATCCTCATGTGCAATTTCTTTGCTCTGGCTCCTGTAAATCACTGCAACAGGAGCCAATTCGGATGTAAAAACACAAGTAACAGGCCCCAGGTCATTACCACGGAGCACCTCAGTATCTAATCCAGGCAATACCCCCACCTCCCTCATGCCACTTCTAGCACCCGAATCAAGAGAGACCCGGCAACCTGGATGGACCGCAGTCCTCCGTCTGGCATGGTCACCTGCATCTCGGTGCCTGGGAGCAGATTCTCTGATCGGAAAATCTAGCATTCAGACACATATTTTAAAATACTTAATATCAGGTCAGACAAGTGTAACAGTGGCACCGGAGTCAAGCAAGCCGATGGTCACTTGGCGCAAATGGTTTTGCCGGACATCGTTGAATTGCAACCTGTATCCATGGCTGTGTCACAGGCTGCATGTGAAGATTCTTCTGTCAATGTCCCTCACTGATCTGGCTGGATGGCTGCACTCTGCTCCTCTGTGTGTGCCACCCGCACGCTGGCGACTGACTTTGCAGCTGGAGAGCATTGCCCCTGATGGGGACTCCCGGACTTTGGATGGTCCGGACAGTCTGGCTTGATGTGACCAGTCTTATTACACTGATAGCACCTCCCCTTGTGCTTAAAACTCTACAGGTTTGGGTGCACTTCCATCTGCAGCAGTCTTAACTTTCCATTGTGGAGTGCTTTTGGCTCCCCTGGCCGAAGTGACCGCTTATGAAGCAGTCCCTTTCTTGCATATCAGTGCCTGGCTGGTGACAAATTCATCAGCCATATTAGCAGCATCCACAAAAGTTTTTGGATTACGATCAAAGACCCATTACCTTAAGTCTTGTGGACATTGCTGTATAAACTGTTCTTTGAAAAACAAGTCCAGTAAAGTGTGATACTTTGTGGCACCACATCCATGCACTTTGTCCCATGCAATCCCATGAGGGACGCAAACCACATGTAGGATTTCCGGTGGCGCTTTTTCTTCATCCTGAACATGCCTCTGTAAGTTTCTGGGGTGAGGGCATACTGAGTCAATAAAAGGGCTTTCACATGGTGATAGTCATTGCCATCCATGGCTGGGATAGCCTGGAGGGTCTCCAGGGCAGGCCCTTACAATAATAGTGTCAACTGCAAAACCCAGTCCCATTCTGGCACCCGGTAACGATGACACTGAGTCTCAAGGATCTTCAGGTACCCATCGATTTTGTCCGTGCCATCTACGAATTTGCTGAAGCTGTGGTGGTCCATTCAGGAGGTGGACTGCTCCCGATTATCAGGTTGGGAACATGGGGCTGGTGTCCCTTGTGCAGCCGCAAGCAGCTGAATACTTTCCGCAAGGATGACCCCCTCTTCCCAAGAAGCAAGAAGTGCGGCAATTCCGGGCATAGAGAGACCGTTAGCCACTGGGGCTACAACGGCTGCACTCCCTATAACTGGCTCCCCAACAATGTCCATGTTGCTGCTGCCACCTCCCTCCCCTTGTCTTTCCATGACCACCGGGGCTGGAATGACCTCCTGCACCCTGGCTAGACTAGAGGACACTGCAACTGCAGGTGAGAGTATGTACCCCTCAGGTGAAAACAAAAAACAAGATAGGTAGCGCTAACTAGACTAAGATGGTGTTAATGATTAATACAACATATAAAATAAATGTGTACACATATGTGACTCACAAGAACAAAACCATATATATATATATATACTGTATATATAAATATGAATATATATATGAATATATATAAGTGGCGGCCACTGATACAATTCTGACCCCCTAGTCAGAAAATTACTAGATGGAAAGGAATATGTATCTAAGGCGCCTAACATAAAATTATTGAGTAAAAGGATACAACCAGCCGAGCCTGGTAGATGTGCAGATCTCAAGGAGTCTCCAATTGAAGTAATGGGTACTTAAAAAGAATAAAAACAGTGCATAGCATAATACTGTATGGTTGGCATAACAAACAAAACATATAACACATATGACGAACAGCTGAGGTAATCAACAGGTGAAAATATATATATAAATTAAAATTTGCATTTAATTAAAAAAAAGAAACATACAAATGACATTTCAAAATAATACATGAATAAACTAATAATGAAATCGGTCAGACTGATATACTGCTGCAATGGTAGAATTGCCCACTCACCAGACAGATGATAAGGGCAGGCAGTGGATATATTTGAGATTATCCCCTCTCCTCAGTGGTAAATGCAGCTGGACACGTTGTTCCTCTGTTTGTGAAGAGTTGCACACACTGGCTGGTGTGTGGGCGGAAAGCCCCTCTCAATACACTGTTCAGAGTGTGTAGCTAGCCCGTGAACGACAGCAGCAGATTCGCCTGGGATTTGGCAATGATTTTTCAATCCGTAATGGCAGATTCTGTATAACAGTCAATGGGGGGGATAGATCAAAGATTCTGCAGTATAGTCAGCGTGACCACCCTACGCGTTTCAGAAGCGAGCTAAGGGGCGTGAGAAACAGCATCGTAATGAAGGAGCCAGGGTCGAGAGCCAGAGAGAAAAGTCCGCCAAGCCGTGCCATAACCTGAGTAGCAGAGAGAAGAGGAAAACAGAGTAGACATCCACAAGTGGAGACAATGTCGAGCAATGTGGAAATGGTAAGACAGGCATTATATAGTGCGGCTGCTGAATAGGAAGTGGGGGCAGGGTTGGAGGAGCGCGTGGAGCCATCCAGGATAGGTTGCTTTGATAGGCACGCAGGTGGGCAGCTTTAAAGTTAAGTTGAAGCCTGCACGTGAGTTGGAGGCGTGGTTTCACTGTCAGTGCAGTGAATAAATTAGCCTCGCCCGGCGCGCGCTCTGTAATGTCGGAGAGCGCGCGCCCGGGACCAATGTCAACCACCAGAGTACAGGCTGCCCACGGCGGTGGTCCGTTGGAGACGACGGGGACGCCCCGCCATAGGGGGAACCGGGTGGGAAAGGCGAGGGGGACGTCTCACGGCAGCGGGGCATTCAGAGGTAAGGAGGGGTCAAGCTGCAAGCGCTGTGAACCCCGCATCCTTACAGTAGCCACATGGTCTCTCGGAACCATGGACCTGGAAGTCCCCAGCTCATAATACCTTAGGGTAGAATGAAAAAAACGTGCAGGTTCATTTTCACGGCTGTTTTCTCTGTACACTGAAAACCAGACATAGGTTTTTTAAAAACCCTTGCAACCTCATATATGGTTGGAGTACCCCCAGAAACTATCTATCCTGTTTCTAGGTAACAGGGCATTGAACTGGGGATTCCTCTGTTACTGGGAAGACCCTGTACTGTTCTGGCGATACTTTACACCCATATGCCACGCTTACCTTTCTGATCTGTGCTGAAGCAGTCCTGGCGGTGAGTTGCAAAAACATTTCCAGAGCAGGATTTTGACTGGAGCCTTGTGCCTATATGTATCTGGGCTGCCCAACCGGACACCAGGGTCCATTATTGGGGCGCCCAGCAACTCTGGACCCCGACTATCTAGGCACAATCTGATAAGACTTTCTCTGCAAAATCCCCTCTGAAACTCATAGCCTACAATCTCTGCTTGCTGGCACAGCCCCCTGGAAAGGTAAAACACATCAATTCTTTATTGTCGCACAATCACATACATTTCATGTACAACAAATGGGTCCAAGAGCTGACACTCTAAACCCCAAAATATGGATCAGCCAGGCATAATTCCTCTATTGATGGCCTGGTTACCCCTCACTGTCAAAAAATCGTAACCGGTTGCTTTGCTATTACAAAGAAAGCATCTTTGGAAAGCCTGCGCTCTTTCAGCTCAGACTCAAGGTGAACACATAATCTTATTGGCTCATGGCTTCTTATAGTATTCTCTGCTTCTGCAAAACAGACACAAAAATGAAAACATCCAATGTAATGTCCCCTAACCCCTTAATCACCATAGCGGTTATTAACCGCTACAGTCATTAAGGGGTTAACCTACCCTCCCACACTAACCCCCCACCCCGTGATGCCTAACCACCCTCACCCACTAACCACAAGGGAGGCCTACCCACATACCGTTGGGGAACCCCCCCCCCACCCCCAGTGCCCACAACAAAAACAATACAGTGACCACAATAAACATCATTATATTTAATAAATACATTACCCACCCCCCGTGCTCCCCCCCATAAATACAAGATTTATCCTTTAACAAACAGGGTTCATAACACAGCCCCCCACGAGTCCCCGGTGGGCTGGCGGGGCACCTGACAGCCCTTTTTAAACAGGTTCTGGAGGCCTGCTGGTGGGTCCCGCCAAGCGCCATGGCCCCCAGGTGGTCTCCTTGGGTCACTGTGGCCCACAATTGGGTCCCCACGGTAGGCCCAAGGATGTCTGGGAGCCCCGGGTCAGACCCACAGGTGTTTGCGGGGCCTCGGGTGGTTCCCACTGGGGTCTGGGGAACTCACGAGTGCTCACTACGGGTCCGCGGTGCCCCCACGGATGTGGGACCACCGATTCATCCCCACACCTATGGGTCAGCGGTGCCCCCACGGATGTGGGACCACCACTTCATCACCACAGACTACGTGTCCGCGGTGCCCCCACAGATGTGAGGCCACCGCTTCATCCCCGCATGTGTCACCCGTGGAACCACCAGCCTGATACCCGTGAGATACCCGAGGAGACCCGCAGGTGGTCTCCAGAGGTCTCACGCAGAACCACGGAACAAACCCTGAAATTAAAAAAAATAAACCTGGCCTATACATTCAATACATACACCCCCCCACACCTACAGTACAATAATGTGCAAAATAACTATTATCCAGATAGGGATAATAGATTATTTGCCCATTATTAAAAACATTAACTAGCATATTCAAATAAATAAAGTACTACTGACCTCATCAATAAGAAGTCTCCATCGCCAGCAACATCCTTGTCTTGCCCACAAAATACATAGCCAAAACAAAGCCAATACACTGCAATTAAATTCAGATATCAATTAACCCCTTAAACACTTTATCGGATAATAACTGCAAAGGTAATTAAGGGGTTAAGCCACACTGGCCCGATACCCACCCTTCACCCATGAATTTGTACAGTGGCTTCATCATGCAAATATATATATATATATATATATATATATATATATATATATATATATATATATATATATACAGAGAGAGAGAGAGATATATAAATATATATATACACACACACATGATGAACCAATATACAAATAAATGTAGAAGGGTTATCAAAAACTTGCTGTACTCCAAATAACACTTCTCCATATAGACACACTACAATAAAATTAATTTCCTTTAATAATCCTAACTGAACTTACAATCACAATCATCAACTGCCAAACAAATACCTCAAATGCCAATCAACACATAGCATTTACATTGTATATATGATGCATACAATCTATGCACCATATATATTCTGCAAATGAATGTTAACAATAACATTGCAAGCAAAATACAGATACCTCCCAACAAGTATACAATTTAAACCAATTCAGTAAATATAAATCAATTACCATTCATTAATGACATCCCTAAACAATTTACATTCCATCCCTATAAATTAAACAATTAACAAATTCAAGCCTTTAACATAACAATTTAGCCTGTGAAAAAATATAAGTACCAACAAGAATACAAAATTGAAAAACCAAGGCTAACCCTGACCTCAAAAACACCGTACAATATCAACAATTACATCTATCTAATTTTAAAATACTTTAAACACACATTGAAGCATAGCAGCATAGACAAATTAATGTCAAACACATCAAATCAAGCTTTTAAAACAACATCATTTTTACCCTGTATGTATATCTCTCTCTAGACATACATACATACATACATACAGTGGCAAGAAATGATATACCACAAAAAAATAAATACACATGTTAAAAAAGCATTAAAAAAATTAACAAGTTAAATAGAATACATTTCTTTAGTTCACTTACCATTACTTGCCCCCACCGACTCCCGTTGAACAGCTTACTCACAAACCAATCCACCAGACACAGGAACACATAAAATAAAAAACCATAAAAAAATAAACATTAAACTAAAAATCCAAATCAATCCACGGGTCTTCTAATTGTAATCCTTCTTCATCTGTATTCTTCTTTCTTCTATCTTCTTCCGGGGTCTTCTCTCCGTCTGGTGCCACTCCCTGGTCTTCTTTCTTCTGTAGGAGGTCCTTCCTCCTTGGCGGCTGGCTTCAAAATGAGACGACATAGGCTTTTAAAGGCCTATGACATCACATTTTCGTCATATGTTTCCCACGCCCCTGATTGGGCCGTGAAAACCATGTGTTTTGGCCGATTAAAAATAAAATGATGACGTCACTTAAAGACAATGAAAGCACAACGAATCAGAATGGCTTTGCTTCAATTGCCTTTAAGATGACGTCATGAAAAGAAACATGGCCGTCCTCACATGGTACGGTAGCCAATCAGAGCGTGGGAACTCCATCCCTACTCTGATTGGCTCTAGTACCATGTGACAGAGGCTTGGGGGAGAATGGATGTGACGTCATTGAAAGCCAACAGTTTGCCCGGGGCAACCTCAGATTGCCCCCCCTATGTGAATTCTTACCCCTGTTACATGGCATACTAGTGTTGTGCACCTGCTGGCTTACAGGACTCTTGAGTCTCCCGCTTGATGGTGTTATGGGGAATGGCATCAGAACTAGCTTCTGAGGTAATGCTGAGTTATACTCACTCATGGTACAGCGCCTCCATCTCTTCCAGACCCCCAGCGTAGTAGGGAGGAGTCTCTGGTAGAGAACCTCTATGTGCACCTTCTTCCCAAGTGACTCCACATACAGGACAGAAGAGATATCTTTCTTTGGCATCCATTATTGTCATCATACATGGACAGCCGCCCATCATAGTGGCTGGTCGTCTAGCCACTCATCTCAGGTTGCCAACCCAAATGAAGTCCCTGACCATACACTCCCAGGCAAGGGCACTGAAAGCAGGTCTAGCTCTTCCCTTAGTCCCTAATCAAGTAAGAGGTATAGTCTTCCACACCACTCCCTAGAGGGAGGGCCACAAACACTGCCTGAGCCCTGACAGGTTGCTGGATAGACTCACCTCACTCAGGTGGTGAGGCACACACTGACTAAATTGAGGAAGTGCTGCATATTATATAGATTCAGTAGGCACCACCCCGGTGTCACTGTAAGTGGACACAGAGCATGATGTCACTTCCTTCACTGAATAATACAAAGCACAGGAGGTGGGGGCAAACGCCATGATTACTCCTGGAAAACCTGCCCTTAATAGGGATTATTGCACAGGAGGAGAAAGACATGTAACCCCAAAACTACACAGGGCTACATGAGCTTGAAACTTGTAGGTGGGTTGAATACCTCCATTTTTAAAGATGACCCAATACATTTTCACTTTTTTATGGGAGAGTACTTCTCTGCGTTGTTTTGTGTGTGCTTTTTCTATTTGTAGTGCTCTGCTTACTTCATACATTTTCTTGCTCCAATTCCAAGCGGATTGCACACACAGTACCCCAAGACCCATGTATGTATGTATGTCTTTATTTATATAGCATGAAAGTCAATATGAAGAAAGGTAGATTCTGCACACCAAATAGTGAGGAAATGTGGTATAATTATCGGTGCTCCTGCGAATGGATAAAAGCCTGCAGCACATCGAACAGTACAAGGAGAGAGGGAACGCACGGCACAACGGATTTTGAGAAGTAATCTAATTTATTAAGCCAAAAGAAACACGGTTTTTATGTCTTTCACTAGTGTTTCTCTGTGCCACTCTGCCGCACTTGATAAAGACCACTAGGTCAAAAGGTTTTTTTTTTTTTTTAATACATTAGATTACTCCTCAGACTTTGTTGTGCCTTGCGTTGCCTCTCTCCTTTTATTTATATAGCGCCATTAATGTACATAGCACTTCACCGCAGTAATATACGTTACAATCAGATAAATAACAAATAATATAAATAACACATAAAGGGGAGAAGTACTTTAGACATAAAAGTAACATTTAGGAAAAGGAGTCCCTGCTCCGAAGAGCTTACAATCTAAGTGGTTGGTAGGAAGAACGTACAGAGACAGTAGGAGGGCATTCTGGTAAGTGCGTCTGCAAGGGGCCAAGGCTTATGTATGAGGTGTTAATTATCAGCCATGGAGCTACTCATATGCTTCCTTAAGCAGTTGTGTTTTGAGGTGAGTCTTAAATGTGGATAGAGAGGGTGCTAGTCGGATATTGAGGGGAAGGACATTCCAGAGGTGACCCCTAGGCAGAGTGCTACTGATGGCTACTGGATGAATTATAGTACTTCCAACAGTAATGTAGAATGAGGTAGTAGGGCCAAGTTTGAGAGGAAGTTTGAGGAGCTCAGTTTTTGCCATGTTAAGTTTAAGTTGGCGCAGGGCCATCCAGGATTACATAGCCGAGAGACATTCAGAAACGTTAGTCTATACAGCAGGTGTAATGTCAGGGGTAGAAAGTAACTTTGTTTGTCATCAGCATAGAGGTGATATTTGAACCCAAGGGATGTGATTAAGTCACCTAGAGAGAGTGTGTAAAGAGAAAAGAGAAGGGGTCCCAGGACAGAGCCCCTGGGAACCCCCAAAGAGGATGAGGTGTTAGCAAAAGAGACACTGAAAGTACGATGGGAAAGGTAAGCGGCGATCAAGAATAGAGCTTTGTTACAAATGCCAAGAGTAGTTAGAATGTGGAGGAGAAGAGGGTTGTCCACCGTATCAAATGCTGCAGAGTTCAAATAATATAAGCAGAGTGTAATGACCTCTGTCTTTGGCAGCATGGAGGTCATTACTTATTTTAGTGAGGGCTATTTCAGTGGAGTGAGCAGTGCAGAAGCCAGATTGTAGAGGGTCTAGGACAGAATAGGTGTTGCCACTATATGCCACTATGCCAGGCAACAACGTGCATCCTGCCAATATTCAAAACTAGCCCCTAATAAAACACACATTCAATTTTAATCTTAAAAATGCCACCAAAAAAAATGACCGGCATGGTGGCACTCCCATGCCCTGTGGGCATGATAAGCCACTTTGCCATGCAATGAGCAACCTGCAAAAAATAAAAACATGAATAAAATAAAACCAACATTGCTTTTCCTGAAAAATAAAAAGGCCAAAAAAAACATTGAATGGCATGTCCATCTTTTTTTTACTTTTTGATATCTTCACCCACCGAATCCGACTCCAAAAGCAAAACCAGCAGCAGCACCAACGCCAGGTCCACGACGCTATGATCCTCGATAGCCACGGTCAACAGGTACATTCTTTAAGTCTTTTCTTTCTTTTCTTTTTTTTATCTGTACTGTACATTGTAATCCATTTTGGGGTCTTCTTTATCTTCATCTGTACTTGTAATCCACTCGTGGTTCTTCTTTATCTTTGTCTTCATCTGTTCTTTATCTTCCTCTTCATCTGTTAATCCAATAGGGAGGTGTTGCTCCATCAGCTCTGTGGCATCAAATGAGACTAAACAGGCTTTTATAGGCCTGTGATGTCACATTTGAGAGGGAATGGTTCCCACACCTCTTAATGGCTGGGATAACCAGGTGCCCTTTTTTGGGGAGGTGACATGATCAAAAAGGAATAAAGTCAGCCAATCAGATAGGCTAAGCTTCCTTTCCCTTTAAGATGGCATCACAGAACTCAGAATGCCTGGCATCACATGGTTTACTAGAACCAATAGGATAGGGGGGTCATCTTATTGGTTCTAGTAAACCATCGGATGTCAGCCATTGGCTAAGAACTGCCGCGAGTGCTCAACTTTTGGTCCACATTTCACCAGCACGTGGTGCGGTAGGTTAGAGGTAGAAGTGGCTGCATCTGTATGTTGCCAATGGAAATTAAATTTAAGTTGGAGCAGTTTACACACCTGGCTTTTGCGGTTTATATTTTGTCATTGGCAAATAAAGCCTATTTAAATTCTTGGAATCTCCTCACCTTTATCCCAGAGATATTAGTATTATTTTGTATGCGGGCTGCAAGGGGTTTAATGCGAAAGCATCCTTGGCGTGTGCACTTTTTATCGTTATTGGTTCAGATGGTAATCCCTGACTGTTGGATTTGTATATAGTGAAAGGATTTCTCTTAAAAATTCACCATTGAAGTCAAATGTTTTTAGGAGACTTTGTACAGTATGTAAGACCTATCAACACGATTAAATACATTCTCTGCGTCCAGGCTGAGGAGCATGGAAGGAACATATTTTGTTGTGCCAAATATGTAAAATCAATAATTCTCCTGACATTGTCCACTACTATGACGGCCGGTAACAAACTTAACTTGGTCAGTATGAATCAGAGCAGGGTGGAGCATACACTCAGTCTGTTGGCTAGAATTTTAGAAAATATTTTCAGGTCAGCATTAAATCGGGCGGTAACTTTCACAGCATGCCAGATCTTTGGCCTCCTTTTGAATAAGGGTTACTGATTCTTGCAGCATGGATGATGGGAATGAGGCCAGATCAGCTGTCTAAATAGGTCGGAGTCAACAATTCATTTTGGGTGTTATGTTATTTCTCCCCCGTCATACAGTTTTGCATAAAACGTTTGAAATTCTGCTACCATTAATACAGGATTGGAGGTTAGATCGCCTGATCTTGTGCAAACAGACTGAATATTATAATTGGGTCGATTGCTCCATAGTGTGGCAGCATGGAGTCAGCTTTGTTAGCTTTCTCAAAAAAATTTCTTTTTGTCCATTTCATAGCCCAGTCAGCCTGGGACATGAGAAACATGTCCAGTTCCACCCTAGTCTCCTTCAATTTTTACAGGGTTACAGTAATCATTTTATGGTCTCTGGAGAGAAAATGTACTTTATCTTCCCCAAGACGCTCTTCCCCAAGGCATTTAAAATAAATGCCGGGGGATCATATGAGGCCTCTGCAACAATAAATCTTACTGGGATTCAGACGCTGTGACGCGTCTCCATGGCAAGGCAGCGTAAAATGACGCTGGGGGTCATGTGACGTCACAGGGGTCAAATGACCCCGGAGCATTATTTGACGCAGCAGCCAGATAGGAGGGGTGGCACGAGCTCTGAGTCGATCAGACACGGGGATGCAGCAGTGAAAGTTTGTGCTCCCCTGGGACAGACCAGAGACTGCTTCTTACATTCAGAGGTGCTAGGGATGGCACACTGAGACAGGGATGGAGACAGCTGTGTAGCTCCTCCACAAGTTAAGTATCAGTTTCTCTCCTCTGCTTATTGTCCATCAAGTGAAGGATTAACCTTCAGAAGCATGGACTCCCACAGCGTTAATCCTCCCAGGCCCCTAACTTTACTGTTTTTGGTGCCGCGGATTTCAGCATGTTGGATGCGGCACCCGAAAACAGTAAGTTTTACTACATCTGTACATCATACAAATGATAACATAACATATCTGGTTGTAACACAGAATACCACAGAGGTTCCAATTTACAGTATAACTCAATGGTATCACAAAGAAAGTAAATAGAACCTCCAGAGCTGGTTAGCAATCTGGGGCTGAATCATTGCATTTAATTATGAAGTAAGGAGATAATTTAAAAAATTGCATCAGAGTGCAATTTATTTTGTAACGCATTAAATGCTGAAATTCTGGAAAGCACACAATTTCTAAAAATTTACAGAAATCTTGGTGAATATATAATATTTGAGCTATGGGTGAGGACCTGCCCTGGTGTTTTGGTATTGGTTTTGGTTCTAAACAATTTTTATGTGTTAGTTTTGGAAGTGACTTTGGTTTTAAAAATGTGTACCTATTTTTACATACAGTATATATAATGAAGAAAATCACACTCAATGTCTTCTTCTCGTGTTTACCCATGTCACCGATGGGGTGTGTAATTTTTGCAAGTGAATGCATAGATACGAGTACATAAGTCTAGATCTGTTCTTCTTTTGCAGTCTGTGTCCTCACTGTTCTGGTTATAGCTACACTGATATAGTAGGGATACCCACATATAGCTACATTGAGTGCCACTATTTGTGGTTCCATGTAGCATCCCCATGCCCCTGAGGCTTGCTGTTCTTCCTTTCCAATACACAAATCGCTCATAGTCCATTCAGTCTGTCATTTTAAATGGTTCATCCCATTTTATATTTGTACATTTACCCGATATAGGTCTACAATTGTTTAATAGATTTTTTTAAATCAACACACATATTTCTTATCAATATTATTATCACAATTATTATTACTATTTAAATAGTTAAGTTCAATTTTTAATTCACCTTCACATTTAATAGATTAGTTTAGGTTAGTATGGCATTAGTCAATAGGCCCCAATATCTTTGAATTTTTACAGTTTATTATTGTTAGTGGTTAAATATATTAATAGTGTAATTATTTATGTATTTATATTGGTCTATTTTTGTTAGCAATTTATAGTACACTAAGCACTTCATTATATTATATTATTATTTATATAATTTTATTAGCACCACCATTATATGAAATCGCCATTAGCTGGTTTAACTGTGTATTGAATCAGCGGTTGGCTGATTCCAGCCTTTTTAAGCATTGTAGCCCTGTTTACTTGGACACTGCACTATTTAACTGGCTACTTTGCACTAACCAATCACCCCTGAGGAAGTCAAGTAACATGACGAAAAGCATAGAGACGTGGTGACGTCATCTTAGACGGATGTTTGAGAGGAGGTCCTGAGTTCCCTGATATCTTGTACAGCTGATCCGCCTTCTCTTCCAACTGTGAATTATACACGGAAGTGAATTGAGCATTTGGAGACGCTGAAACGCTGCAATACTCGTGGCAGGAGCTGTATGCAGTCATCTTGAACTATCAGGTGCACAGTATCAGACCCCTCCACTCAGTCGGACCCCTCCACTCCTGTAGATGACGCCCCTTAGAGATTTCTCTCCAATGTTTGTGTTTTTTTAGCATCCTGTAAGTGAATTTCCTAGGGACACTTTTTTTTAAATTAAATATACTCATTTTTTATACAGTTACGTGCTATGAAGCTTGTGCTTCTTTGTGTTTTATTTCTCTAGATATATATATAAAACAAAAGAAGACAGCGCGGCTCCCATAGTGTAATATGTACAGGGAATTTAGTAGCAATACCAGATAACACTAGATTTAGAATAAAAACAAGCATGAGGATATGGTACAATCTTGCAAAATATCACCGTCACTCCGTCAGAGACGAACACCGAAACAGCATGGAGAGGTGCAGGTTCGCGTCCACGTGTGAGGTTAGACATGCGTCTGGAGTGTGCGTCCACACTGAATTCCTCTGCAGGTACAACTCTCGCGAGACCGCTCTTAGACAGTATGGGCAGTATTGCCCAAACAGGCAAAGTTCCAGTACCTAAGTATTGTGTTATCACTCGTTTGGAATTACCCTTTTCATCATCACTTCACCAAACGCGTATTATCTGCAGCAGCAGGACTTTTACTGTCTTAGAGTGGTCTCTTGTTAAATTCCACAGGTTACACCTGATTCCCTGTCAAGTCACAAAAAAAACAAAATCATGATATTTGAACTTGACTTTCTGTTTAACCAAGATTCCTAAATCTGTTACTGTTTTAGAATGGTTCAGCAAGCATGAAGCTGAATTGTTGCTTAGACTGATGAATAAAAGAAAAAACAAAACATTATTCAAAAAGGAAATTGAGATCATTGAATTTTAAGTATGTTTGTAAATGTGCCCATTTCTAAATATACAGCCTAACAACACAGTAATCAATCATATGTGATGTTATCTTTCACCAGTTTGCAAATTGTACTTACAGTATTTGATGAGAAAGGCAAACACAGAAAAACAGTGTTACATAAACTAGTACTAAATTAAACTATTCTCCGTTAAATACAATATGTGAAAATCCTTGTGTTGAAGGAATTCTGGAACATTTTATTTAATAAACTTTTAAAATCCGAACCATAATTAGTTTTCTAAGTACATACTGTATTGCAAGCGCATTTGCTTGCCAGATCCAGTAGTTTGTAATGTTTTCCTGGTCACATATTACGTATTTAAACATTTTAATGCCAAAAATATGTTTCTTTTTAGATTGCAACAAGGTAAAGTGAATAAGAACATATAAATCTCTTGGGTATTTCTATAAGCTGCACATCACTGTGTTTATAATTTCTATGGTTCAAATTGTATTGTAAATAACTTTTTATGAGAAAAGAATCAAGGATAACTGTTACATTAATGGCATATGTAAATGAATTGTAAGAAAAAAGTAAGCAACAAAAGCCACATAAAGGCTTGCAATGAAAAAATGAAAAAATCTGGCATTTGATGACAGAGAATTAGGCTCTTGTCGTCTCCATGGTTTACAGCAAACAGCAAGTTGACCTCTACGCTCAGTAACCTTATTGCTTTACAATATAAGCAGCACTGATCAGTTTATCTACTGTACCTTGTTTGATGATTTGCTATATTATTTACATACAGATATAGTGTCTTTTCTCTTGTGGGTAGAGTATGCGTCCACGATTATTTTTGAGCTGCTCGCAGCTGACCCGTGAATGCGTCGCGGATGGTAAAATTGAGTTTTAGTGTTGGTTGTAATACTTCACACAACTGAAAGTAGACACTAGAGTGTCTTCAAAATCTAGGTGCAATGTAAACATCCCATATTCCCATTCATTTTGTATGATACAATATGATATATGTAACAGTATTTAAATCTACAGTAACCCACCAATTATTCTCCTAAAAACGTCAGATAACTAAAAAGTATTTTAAAATATGAAATATTTTTTATTAGATTACAGTGAATTTCTTAATGAAAAATACATAATACATATATTTTCTCTTCGTCCAAATGCACAATCTTCTTCATTTGGCATCTTCTTCGTGCTGGCTTGCTCTTGGACATTTTCAGCTGTAAAGAGAACATGTTGTATATAAATAATTGAGAAGAAATACAGTAGTGTAGTTCATGAATTACAGTGCTGTACATTGTGTGGTACACTTGTGTTTCTATGGGACCTGGTTGAAATGCATATGTATATCATTGAATTTCTGTGCATGTGTGTTTCTATGGGACCTGGTTGAAACGCTTATGCATATAATTTCTGTGCATGCATGTTTCTATTGGTACTGATTGAAACACATATGCATTTCATTGAATTTCTGCACATGCGTGTTTCTATGGGACCTGGTTGAAATGCATATTGAATTTCTGTACAGTATTTGGGGTATTGTCAAAAATAAAAATAGATGCATAAATTACCTAACATTACCTAGCAGTATCGGTGGATGTATTCCCTGCATGAACATGGTGTTGCCATCAGCCTGCAAAACCTGCAAAACATTAATGACAACAAAAATTAAACAATAACTTTACAATAGGAATTTTTGCCTTTTTTTTTAAATACTACAATACAATCTTCTTAAACCACCAACTAGCATCTTATTGCTGTCTCTTATACATGTTCAATTTGTTAAATAATTAATCTACAGGAAAATACTGTAGATACATGAATTACAGTATAGTATATAATTGTAAGGAATCGGGGAACACGTCCCCGCGGCGCGCTCCCTTCTTACTTTCCACTGCACAGCCTCTTGCTGCAAGGAACTCAGGGCACGTCCCCTGTGGCGTGCATCTTCTTTTCCCACTGCAGTGCAACCTCCCGTGCACCTTACAGAGCGCGTATGCCCACGGAGGGCTTTCAGGAATTCCACAGAGCTTGGCTCCACCCTTCCATCTGTGACGCGGAGCCGCCCCGTGCGGCGCTCACATGTGAAATTCGTGCACCTCTCTCCAGCTGCGCATCAACTCCGATCACCCTCACGTGTCTCCTGCACAGCCTATCCCTGTCTCCGTTGTGCACACACCACTGCTCCTCCCCTCTGTCCCATTGGTTCCCTCCTGCTATATATGCTCAGCTAGTGCATTCACACTTTGGCTGAGCATAGTCATAGGTGACCTTGTGTTCCCACTTCCCTGTGCCTGCCTTGTTCCTATTTCCTGATTTACATTGTTGCTGCTTGTCTCCTTGCGTAACGACCCCGGTTAGACATTGGACCATTCTCTGGATTACTGACCCCGGCTTGCCTCTGACCTTCTGTTATTTTCCATCCCTGACCACGGCTAACGGACACTTGACTACTCTTCTGGCCCTGACCCTAGACCACGGCACTCCTGACTTCGACTATCCACCTGGCACCTACCTACGACCTTGGCAAGTACTATGACTGACCCACTCTCTCCAATCCAGGCACAGCTATCTTGACAATCCACCCTCCAGGCATGCCTCCGCTGCAGTGGGTGCGCAGCTTCATACTTTCCCACCTCAGTACCTGGGTCCCGCTTTGGTCGTGGTGAGCGCAAATGTTACAATTATTACCTGACATTATGTTTCCTACACAAACAGAGTGTTGTCGTTAGCCCGGCAAACCTGCACAACAAGAAGGGAAAAAAATTAAACAATCACTATAAAAAAGTACTTAATTTAAAAACAAACAAACTGTAAAGCTGTATTTATTAGATTAAAAACATTTTATGTAAAACTTTATTTATTTCGTTCATAAAATATTATTTTTCGCTCAGAACACTCCATCCCACAGCCCTCTGAAACCACAAAATGTCATTAAAGCTGTCTTTGATGGTTTTGAATTGTACAATGCTCATTTTAAATTGCTTATTTGGTTCGTCTATAATGCCTCTCAGCAAATTGGTGCGACTTGCCCTCTTCGCCATAAAGACATCAAAGTGCACCACTGGGAATACTGCTCAAAACTGACATGGTGTTTAAACATTAGTGCAGCAAATCTATGCGACTGTCCTGCGCCGTTTGTTGCATATCTTGACAGAGTTTCCATTTGTATAATGAAAAGCAGGATGTCACCTACTGCATTCCCATGGATCATCTGTGGCATTTGCCTCTGTGGTGTGTTATGGAATGAAGGCACAGCTCCCTGCTCTGGAATGATTCTTTCCTGCAGGTGATACCTTGATAAAGTCCTGTTGGATGAAACATGTTGGTGTGTTTCCTACACCTTCATTGCTAAGCTGATTGTGCAATAAACACAATTTTACTACACCTGGAGTTGCCCTATCTACAGTATTTTTGATCCACTGATGCGGAAGCTATGCTCCTTTCCTTCTACATATCCTGATCTCTACCATTGAGGATTGCACGCTGCAGAGTTTTTCCCTTTCTGGATTTCACTGTCAAGAAAGGGCAACAGCCCCTCTGTATATACCTTTTCAGTGCCTGCTGGTGACCAATCTTTGTGGTAGCCAGTTGGGCACCACTAGGTCCCTTTATCTCCCTTGGGTGATCTCTGTTATTATACAGTTATTATGGTCATTGGGACAATACTCTGAATATATTGTTGTTATACAATAGAGCACTTACTGGTGAAGCACCATCTACCAAATCATCAATCTTCTAGTAAGTGCAGAGTGTTTCCTATGATAAGAGAGGCTAACAAGATAAAAAGATTCAACCAAGCATGTGCATGGAATGAGAGTGGAGAAAGGTTTGATGATGTTATATTTTCAGATGAGATATATGGATGTGTAGCACTCCAAAAAAATTGCAAATAAATGCAAATAAATGCAATACTTGCGCAATGCCAGAGCTCCTGGTTCAGGGATGGCTATCTGCAGCAATCCAGGTATACAGCAACAAGAAAGATGATCCAGGGCTCCAGTAATTACCAGATGATACAGGACTGGTAATTACCAGTCACATGACAAAGGCCTAAGTGAGGCCAAAACGTTGTGTATCTTGAATAAATTCTTTCCTAAAGAAACCCGTGCAGCCCTGGATCATCTTTCTTGTTGATATTTTCAGATGAGACATCAGTCGACCTTGAATGATTTTCCACTATGGCATTCAGGTTAAAAAAAAACATTACCCCTGAAACATCGGCCTAAGAATACACTCAAGCTTCATGTTGGGGGACAATCTTGAGACTTGGACCAGGACCCATAATTATATTGAAGGTAAGTCCCTGCGTATCAGTGTTATCTTTGTTTTTCAGTAGAACTTTAAGGCTGAGTCCATAGGGACATCAGCCGTGCGGAGGCGCGCGCAGGCTGAGGGAAAGCGGGTGTTTTCCCTGGCCTTAGTCTGCACTCCGTCTGGGGGCGTGTTTTGGGATGGTCCAGTGATGTCACAGAGCTGGTTCGACCTCATTGGGCGAACTGCTTACGTGACCGTCCCTCTGCTCCCCTCAGTGCGCAAATTTAAATCCCACTGTCTCCTCCGCACACCTGTGGAAGCGTGCGCAAGCCCCTGCTAAAGCCACTCTCATTGCGGCAGCAGGGGCTCACTGGTAAGCGTGAGTGCGGCTCAGCGTGGGTCAGCGGGTAAGCGCTGACCATGCCCTCGGCCTAAGTGTATCTAGATGTTACCCTGTCCCTGTATAACTGTGTTAGACAGTACTGTATGCAGTATTTTTGACAGTAGTGCAGTACTGTAAATGTATCTGAATGTGACTGTGTCTGTATAAGAGTGTTTACATTTGTTTTTTTCAAGGACTCCTGAATAAATTATATTTCCATTATCACCCTGATCGTAGCATACATTAGACAAGAATTCCCATCTAGCCATTGGTTCTTCCAAAATAATGACCCAAAGCACAGTGCTTCTACTACATTTATTAAGGAATGTGGAATCAACTGGTTCAGAACACCATCAGATAAAGTATTGTAACTGTTTGAGCAGTAGCACTGTATACTATTAACTGTACTGTGCTGCTGTGTGCTTGCTTTTTTCTTGTCAATAACCGCAATGTATTTGTCTCTATGTTTGCAGATCCCCCGATTTGAACTCCATAGAATTTATATGATATGCTGTGAAATATCGTCTGAGAAAATACGTCAAGCCGACAAACAAAAAAGAACTTCACAAGGTGATCATTAGTTACTGGAATCAGATTTGAAGTGCCCAAATTTTCAATAATTATATAAATCATGTAAATAATGTGTTACAGTACCTGTTGTTTTAGAACGTTCGCGTATGGCCAGTAGAATGTGATTATATTGTAGTATAAAAAATAACTGTATTTTACACTAAACCTTTTTTATATTCTTCTAGATTCAGGTTTCTGTAGTAGGAGGCAAAGGTGTCAGTTTCGGTAAACAGGAGTATTGGCGTCTGCAAATGATTTGTCAACAATTTAGAGATAATCTTTTAGCAATCAGTGAGTCATTCCTGCAGAGCAGTAATTTCAGGGGATAATATAACAGTATAATCCCATTTTTCCAGTTCCTTAACAAAAGGTGAGATAATCATGTTTAGTATAGTTTCCAGCAGGCCACTTCACACTTACTGTAGCTAAATTGTAAACACAGATTCTTGAAGAGATGGGAGGGGAGGGGGGGTTGAAAAGAGATGGGAGGGGGGGGGGGGTGAGTGAAGTATTTGTGCAAACTTTAAGAGAGAGTATTAAGAAATGTTTTATTATTATGTACTTGGAGACTGATGAAAACTTAGTTTTGAGGTAAGGAGTGGTGTGGATGAGGGTAAGCTGAGGGAGTGTAACGCTAATGAAACGGAGACGGACATCAGTTGCGGCCATGCGGTGCGCAGACAGGGTAAGCTGAGGGAGTGGAGCACTGAGGAAACGCAGGCGGACATGAGTAGTGGACGTGCGGAGCGCGGACAAAACGGCGTTGATGCAGAGGAGAATGGTTTATATTTTATTGAGTGGTGAGCTGGGGTGAAGAAAGGCTTTTATTATTTAACAAACGTTCAAAGGGGGCAGGGAGTGTTCAGGCCAAAGGCGGACATTTGGTTTGTAGCTGCACGGGAAGGCGGACATTTTGTGAACTGTCAAATGTTTATTAGGTGAAGGTGGGGGCGGGAAGGCGGACATTTTGAAAAAGCTCATTTTGGAAAGGCTGAAATGTAACAGAAGCGGGCGTGCGGAGCGCAGACGGAACGGCGTTGATGTGGAGGAGAATGTTTATATTTTATTGAGTGATGAGCTGGGGTGAAGGAAGGCTTTTATTATTTCAGAAAGGTTGTAAGGTGGCAGGGAGTGTTCAGCGTGTTAAGGGGCCAAAGGCAGACATTTTTTTAAGTGAAACTTCTTTAGTGGCACCTCATTCGAACTGGGGCAAAAATGGAATGTGGAGACAGAAATGAAATGGATGTGACGTCAGTGCTGGCAGTTGAGGCCGGGCTGTGTTCTGGCTCAGCCCGACCCCAACCGCTCAAAAAATCAGATGCGGCGGCGATTGCCGCCGGCGCCGCTCCTAATGGCCTCCGCTCCCCCCACATGGTTGCAGATATATGCGGCGGCTATAGCCGCCAGCACCGTTCCTAACGGCCGCAATTCCCCCTGTACAGCGACTTCTCGGGGTCTCTGTCCCAGCCGCGACATATGCGGTGGCGGCGCCGCTCCTAATGGCTGCAATTTCCCCCAGGTGAAGATGGGCACGGGTGGCATCCGGTACTCCTGGGACCAGGCCCACTCTCTGTCCCAGCCACGCGCTCTGCCGGGCTGGAGACTCAGAGCCCCTCTACGCATGCGCAGAAGCGACTGCCAGCGGCGCCGTTGGTGAGAGGAGCAGGACGTTCGGGCGGCTCAGTATCGGCCTCTTCACCCCTCCCCGGCTCCTCCGGTCCCCTGCTCCTCCCCTCCCCGCCACAGTTCAGACAAAGCCAGAGATCCCAGGAGAGAGGAAGAAACGGAGAGGTGGGGGGGAAGGAGCTGAGAGACGGCAGGGGGCAGGCTAGGGGCGCTGCTTAATACAGGAGGAGGAGGGGAGACTGGAGTCCCTGTGCTGTGTGCTGGAGTCCTCGATAGAGTGTGAGAGCAACAGGTTAGTGAGCACACAGCCTGCGGGGAGGCTGTCACTGTGTGACTCACAGAGAGGCAACCAGACACACACAGGAGAGGGACTGAGGCTCACACACAGGGAGGT
>WSYH01009501.1:0-25822 GCA_036426205.1 Ascaphus truei | reverse complement strand
AGATATGACTGTTTCATCATTTCCATTTTAAGTAAGTGTCCATGTTTTGCCTGTTATTTGTATATCTGTTGTGCTCACCTTTATCAAGGAATAAATTATATTTTATCATATCTAAGTCTCGTCCCAGTTCAACCAGTTACATATATATATATTATATTATTATATATATTTTGGTGTAAATTACAGCCTGCCATAAAGTCACCGTGACAATCAATATCAAGCTCATGACAGAACCAAACAGTGAGAATAATCATAAACCCACTGTTAAAATACATAATTAATACATACAGTCTACTGCAGGAATCATAATTCCTTATAACCCAAGACAAATATTGTCATAGAATATTGGGTAAGGATATCTAAAAAGGGAATCAGTATGGATTCTATTTGAAAAAGTGACCCAAACTCCAATCTACATTCATCCCCAAAGGGAAGCGTGTTTGGAGCATGAAGATCCAATACGCTTCCCTTCGGTCCAGCAGATTGATTAGATCACCTCCTCTTTTGCGTTGATGTACTAATTCGATTCCCAAAAAAGAAAGAAAAATTCCTTATCCCACCTGACCCACATTCTACAAAGTGTTTAGACACTGAATGATTCAGGTCTTTATTCCTGATTAGTCTAAGGTGCTCCTGAATTCTGGTCTTTAGAGCCCTGGTGGTTCTTTCCACATACCTTCTGCTGCACCCACATGTAATTAAATACACCACATAATGACTATTACAGTTAATAAAACTGTTAATTTTGTATTTTGTTTATTAGTCTTGCTGTGATCAACAATTTGGTAGGAGCTGGGGAGGAAAAAGGTAGATGGTTTCATGTGTCTGCATGTGATACATGCGCCACATTGAAAAGAACCATTAGTAATAAAGGACTTTTGTCTAACTTCTGAGTTGGAAATGTCACTGGGAGAATTGTAGGAACCGATTGTCTTAGCACATCTAAAAACAAATTGTGGACCCTGCTTAGTGTATTTATTCAATATCGGATCCATTTCAAGGACCCCCCCAGTGCTTTTTTTTATGATAGATTTAACACTGTTGCTTTGTTTGTTAAATTGAGAGATAAACAAGAGAGAGTCATTTGACAGCCTATTCTTAGATTTACTCCCCATCTTTCTGTGTTTGATATGCGGTGATGCTGTATGCAATGGGAGAAGAGTTGATCTATCTGTATGAAGTGCTGTTTGAAAAGCCTCTTTAAGATCACTAACAGGATTACCTCTATCCACAAACCGTTGGGTAAGTTCCTCAGACTGAGAGAGAAAGCACTCCAAAGTAGAGCAATTCCTCCTCAGCCTGAGGAACTGTCCCTTGGGTATCCCCCTGACCACTGCATTGCGAAGGCAGCTGTCCGCCCTTAGAAATGTGTTCCTGGAGTTAATTTCCGGAACACATCTGTTTGTATATTCCCATAAACATCAATGAATAGTTCCAGAAAATTGATATGGTGTTGGTGAGAATTAACTGTGAAGGGTAGATTATATATACAGCCGCGTCCCGTTTTATTCTCCAACATCTCCGAATTTTTTCAGGAATTTTTTCCAAATGCCTCGCACTTCACCACGTTCATGCCACATTCTGACCGCATTCATACCGCATTCATGTTGCATTCACACCCGCGGTTGATGTGTTTATTAATAATGGTTCGGATTTAATTGGTTGCAATTCTTCGCGTATCCGCCAGATGGCAGATATTCATGAATTGTAATGCACATGCGTTTCAGTAATGTGTCGACTTGCAGGTGTTTAGAAGAATACCATAGTGATCCATTGTAACTTGGCCTTGGGACTGAAGAAGTTAAAATAATGTATCAATTTAGGCTTTTCATAGTAAAACTAAATGCGCAGTGTTCTATTGTCCTGTGAGTTCCGAGATGAGTGCACAACTGCAGTCCGTGTTACAAAAACCCGACAGAACATACGCTTATTTAATATGGGCCGTGATCAATGCAACAGATGATAAGATGGCAACAGAGGTCAAATTTATCAGTATTTTATCGAAAACTATGACTTTTACAAATTTTCACCAGATGCTCATGTGTGGAAGCGTGCAATAAGGAAAAGGTTATGTATCGATCCGTGTTTTTTTCGTATTGATCCCGGTGTTAATGGAGGGTATTGGTGTGTATCACCGGATTTTTCCCGTATCTATGATCATGGAGACTTCAAAAGGCGAAAGGTCATGTTAAAACCAACTAAGAAATGTCAGTTGCAGGCAAGCAATGCGCCAGTACCAGCTCCCAATAATGGTCTGACCGTCAGTGAAAACCTGGTGACCGACAACCCTTGCTGTCTGTCCCCGCCCGGATACCTGCAGCCTGAGCCGGATTTCGCGTACAGTTTCCAGCAAGCTTGCATGTACCTAAGCGATTTCCAGCCTCATCAGCTGACTACAGGTGTAGTAGTCCCACTGTCACCTTTCAACTACGTGTATAATCAAGAATACGGGACTGGCAGTGGCTCGGCGCCAGCTGATTGGCAAAGTCTATGGTGAGTAATGTTGCCGTATTTTATTCTGTTTTTGAAATATCAATTTAATGCACAGTCAAGCGATTCTCCTGTAAGCAATATCTCCTGTAAGCAATATCATTGGCTGAGCAGCTTCTACATTAGATACTCAACAATTGGTGGAAAGCTAGGCGCATGCGCATTAGAACCTTCTTTAAACGCATATGCGTGTCATCACATCGACAGTAGGTGCATGCGCATGTGAACAGGAAACGCCCCCGAGAAAATTATTGGTGTGACTGACTGTGGGAACTTCTTTAGGGGACTGACTGACCATTACAGTAAAACTTGTACTTTTGTTTTTCCACAGAAAAGAAAACTTTGTCATCTCATGCGGAAAACGGCAAATGGAGTTATTTCGATGGATAATATCGCTTTGTGTTACAATGCCTGCACATTGCTGAATCGGATTTAAAAAGCCACGTACCGGAGTCTACAGTTTAGTGGCTGTTGTTATTGATTAGGATATTGTATAATAATCCTGAAAAATAAAAAGTATTCATTTATTCTACATGTATTTCGGTACATATGTGTATTCTATACCCGTACAGCATGTATTGTTTTAATACTCTTGTGATGTACAGTACTGAGCATGCCTACAGTATACAGTACAGTAGCTGTCTGTCCCCGCCCGGATACCTGCAGCCTGAGCCGGATTTCGCGTACAGTTTCCAGCAAGCTTGCATGTACCTAAGCGATTTCCAGCCTCATCAGCTGACTACAGGTGTAGTAGTCCCACTGTCACCTTTCAACTACGTGTATAATCAAGAATACGGGACTGGCAGTGGCTCGGCGCCAGCTGATTGGCAAAGTCTATGGTGAGTAATGTTGCCGTATTTTATTCTGTTTTTGAAATATCAATTTAATGCACAGTCAAGCGATTCTCCTGTAAGCAATATCTCCTGTAAGCAATATCATTGGCTGAGCAGCTTCTACATTAGATACTCAACAATTGGTGGAAAGCTAGGCGCATGCGCATTAGAACCTTCTTTAAACGCATATGCGTGTCATCACATCGACAGTAGGTGCATGCGCATGTGAACAGGAAACGCCCCCGAGAAAATTATTGGTGTGACTGACTGTGGGAACTTCTTTAGGGGACTGACTGACCATTACAGTAAAACTTGTACTTTTGTTTTTCCACAGAAAAGAAAACTTTGTCATCTCATGCGGAAAACGGCAAATGGAGTTATTTCGATGGATAATATCGCTTTGTGTTACAATGCCTGCACATTGCTGAATCGGATTTAAAAAGCCACGTACCGGAGTCTACAGTTTAGTGGCTGTTGTTATTGATTAGGATATTGTATAATAATCCTGAAAAATAAAAAGTATTCATTTATTCTACATGTATTTCGGTACATATGTGTATTCTATACCCGTACAGCATGTATTGTTTTAATACTCTTGTGATGTACAGTACTGAGCATGCCTACAGTATACAGTACAGTACTGTACAGTATGCCTGGACAGTACTGTACTGTATGTTCTAGAAGCACTGTATTTTGTTACAGTATAAAAGGAGACAATGGAACAATTTAAAACAAATCAACATTTTCTTTTATTGGTGGAGTAAGTACAAAAACATTTATTTACAAATACAATTTAAAAACATTTAAAGTGTACAGCAATTCAAAATATTAACAGGTGTATGGTTTACTGCTAGTGAAAACATTTATGTACAGAAAGGCAAAACATTTACAATAGGATGGTGTACAGTACAGTCAGTCAGGCCTGCACAACTCCAGTCCTCGAGGGCCGCAATCAGGCCCGGTTTTAAGGATAACCTTGAAAACCGGGCCTGTTTGCGGCCCACGAGGACTGGAATTGTGCAGGTCTTGTGTAAGTAAAAACATTTCTTTATTAATACAAGTTAAAACACGCAACATCTCCTTTATTAAAGTTAAAGTTCGACAGAAAGTCAAAACTTGTACAGCACAACATTATGGTGTTAGTGAAAAAAATTATTTATTCATAAAATTTAAAACACGCAACATCTCCTTTATTAAAGTACAGAAAGTCAAAACATTTACAGTAGGATGATGTACAGTACAGTCAGTCAGGCCTGCACAACTCCAGTCCTCGAGGGCCGCAAACAGGCCTGGTTTTGTCCTGAAACCGGGCCTGTTTGCGGCCCTCGAGGAATGGAATTGTACAGGTCTTGTGTAAGTAAAAACATTTCTTTATTAATACAAGTTAAAACATGCAATAAGTAAAAAAATACACAACAGTCGAACAGTCACGCAAATTCGATCCCCACCAGATTGTCCTTCCAGGGCCGATGCCTTGTATGGCGCAAAATGCCATTAATGGAGTCTCGAACGATTTTCATTAAAGGATCTGAAATTAAAAAATAGCGCCGCAATTCCTCCACTATAGTCCTGCTTAAATTTTCAGGAAGTGCCATTTGTTCGCGATTTCCTTTGTAGTTGACATTTTTGGCCCACCCGCAGTACACCAAGTAGGACACGTGGTGCTTAAAAATTAACATGCCATACTTCTGGGGTACACCAGCACTCATCCCCCTATACTTCTCCCTGAGTGCCGGTGGCAGCTCGCGCAGGATGATGTCGGGCACCGTATCGATGAAAGCGTATGTAGGTTGGATTCTGGGAGTGGGTGTACTTCTGAGAGCGGGTGTGCTTGTGGTGGCGGGCGAGGGTAGGTTGTCTGGGAGGAAGCTTTCCTCCTGTCTTGGTCGCCGTGTTGTCTCCTGGCGTGGTCTTGACGGGGTTTTCATGTTATCCTCCTCCTCAACGGCATAAATGTACACAAATTCTTCTGGTGGAGGGGCTGCGCTTGGTGTTGGAAGGCGGTCGAAGGTCCCATTCATCACATCCATGCCACCCTCCTGCTCCGGCGTCGGGGATACAGGGGCATGAACACCGAGCAAATTATGTATCCCCGCTATGTCAGTCTCTATCTTCTCCATCCGTCGATCCATCTTCTCCATCCGTTGATCCATCTTCTCCATCCGTTGATCCATATTTAGCATGGTCTCTAAAAGCAGATCTATCTTTACCAGCATAATAGAGTTCCCGGGGATATCCACACTTAACCCATTCAGCATGCGGTCTAACGAGCTGGTTCTTGTGCATGGCGTGCTGTGGACTTCTGGGTGGATGGGTGCTACGGAGGATGAGATGGGGGTTCCCTGTAGAGAAGCGGCAGCGTTGTCGAAGAAGGATGGAGGAGGTGACCTGTGGATTTCTGGGAGAGAAGCGGCTGCGTCGTCAAAGAGGGATGGAGAAAGCGACCTGTGGATTTCCGGGCGAGAAGCGGCAGAGTCGTCTAAGCGTAATGGAGAAAGTGACCCGTGGATTTCCAGGAGACCTGCGGCAGCGTCGTCGAAGAGCAGTGGAGAAGATGGGCTGTAGATTTCCGGGAGAGCGGCGGCAGTGTCGTGGACGAGTAGTAAAAAAGATGGGCTGTGGATTTCCGGGAGAGCAGCAGCAGAGTCGTCAAAGCGTAATCGAGGAAGTGGCCTGTGGGTTCGATGGGTTGGTTGCCATTTGTTTTGCCTTGAGTGTACATCACCGAATTTCTTCTTGACATAATAAGGCTTACGTGTATTAAAACCCTTAGCCTTTGGGGTCAGCAGAAGGTTTTCTTTATTAGCCTTAGCATTTCGCTTTGGCCTTGGCTTGGAAACGGCTTCCGCCTTTCGCTTTTTTGGCACAACAGGCACGGCAGAAGAGAGTAGTTTCTTGCGTCCGTAGAATCGGGGTTGATCCATGGAAGCAGATGGCACAATGCAGTATCTGGAGAAGGGCAAGTTCAGATACAGATCATCGAGTGGGAGGCTATGCAAAGTGTGTAACCTTTTATGCATGGCGACGAGGTACAGGTGTTAAAAGTGGGCGTACTCTAATGTGAGTCATTAATGTATAAATACACCATCCATTTTGTGGATTCACTGCACATTGAATACACATCGACTAAACATCGAATATACATTCTAGTGCTTGTATTTCCTTCTACTCGCAGCAATGCCTGTTAAAAAGATTTCAAAGGATCTCAGTATGAGAATTAAGGAGATGTACACGAGTTTTGACAGAGTCACTGACTCAGTAGGCTGGAACAGTGAAGGGAGAGATGCTGCAGCCAGTTCACAGAGTGTTAATCTCCTCAGACAGAAAGCACAGCTGAAGACTGATTAAACAGGGGCTGAACTCATCAGTGAAACAAGTGCTTTAAAAAGCAGGAAGTTGCTCACACAAGTTGAGCTTGTTTTTCCATGTGAGGGTGGATAGACTTCTCCCGGCTGGGAAGCCGTAGCTGTTGCTCTTGTCCCCCAGTCCTGCGAGGAGCTCTGCTGCTGGGACCCCAACCCAGGATAAAGATAAAGATTGCTGCGAGGCTGGACACAGCCTGCTCCCCGGAACCGTGTTCCTGTTTGCTGTTGGAGCTGCATCACAGATAAGACTTTATTATTACACTTATTGGTTATTCTTTGTGTTGCATATGTTTTGGGCATAACCAGATTAGTTGGCTGTCCTGTTAGTAAGGGCTCAAGAAGTGAGTTAGTTTCCCTAACGGGAATAGGCTTTCATTTCTAGAAAGTAGTTTCTTAAAGGGACAGTGCACCTATACTTTATTTTGGTTGTGGCTAATAAACCACTATAGTTTAACGTTTCCCATCGTGTCTAGCGTCTTACTGACACCGCCGCGAGGCCGTCCTGCCACAGGTGGCGGCAGCGGTGGGATGCTACGCCTGTGGGGGTCAGTAGATGAAGATGTGTTGAGACACTGAACTCAAGCAGAAAAAAAAATGATTTTTGCTGAAGCATGGAAGTTACAGCTAGCAAGCGCTAAGTGTAAATTTTGCCCCGTCGGGTATGAAAGGATTGCTGTGTAAAGCTAATGCCTTTTGCTGAATCGAGTGAATTTGCAGCTAGCAAGTGCTGTATGTAAAATTTGCCCTGTCTGGTATAAAAGATAGTGAAAATGGATTTTGGCAAAGATGTTGCCCTAAGAAGAACCCAGAAGGTTCAAAGATTGTAAAGCACGTACAACTTACGTGTGTTGTGCAAAGTCTGCCTCGTCGCGTGTGGAAAAAAAACCAACGGGGTTTTAAAATGGCCGCCGTCAAGTGTCAGTTTTGCGATGTACATAACCATACAAAACAGTGTCCCTTCAGGCCATATGATGATTATGATGATGACGCATATGTGGCCCCGAGAAGAGAGACGTACCCGCAGATGAAAGCTGCAAAAGTGTCCAGTGTGTGTGTGCCCAGTACCACTGATGTCTCTGGAACTAATAAAACAAAGAGAAAAAAGAAAAATATTTTTCAATTCACAGAGGAAGTGACCGAACCACTTGAGCCTGCGATATCAGGACAACAGGCGTCAGCAAGCCACCGAGATGTGCTGCAGACCGGAGTGATGGGCAGAATTGTCACGGGAAGGGTGGCAAAGGAAAAGGAGCAAAGGGACGCTGAATCCTTGATCCAGGACAAGGAGGCCTTCATTTCTGCACTACAAACTGCCCACCGTGATTATGATGTCTTGCAGGAGCAATTGAATAGGGAGCGAGAAGCGAACGCCGAGGTACAGAAGTGTATACTCCCAGCTATACTTGAGTATGAGGCGTTAAAGAAAACAGAGCGTCTCTTACGGAGTGAGTTGGAGGAGCTGACGACAAGTTTGGATAAGGCCAACACCGCAATTGGTACCATGGAATCAGAGAGAACAAGTCCTGACTGGAGACTATGCTATAAGATGTCCCAGAGAGATGTGCAAAACTTCATCAAAGACTTAGAAGTTTCTCACCAAGAAGCTTGTGCGCTCCAAACAGAGCTGGAGCTCTCACGCCAGGAGGGCCACTGTCTAACTACAGAGCTGGGTACTTAAAGAAAGCCAATGAGATGGTCCTAAGGGATATAGAGACTGTGAAAATGGAGAATATAAACCTGAAGGAAGAGGTTTTAAACCTGACTGGTCAGGTCAGTGATGGCACTGAGAAGCTTCATCAAGCACAGAAAGTGAAGACGCAATTGGTGCAAGAAAAAATAAAAGTACAGGCTGCACTGCAGAATGCAGAGAAAATGCTGGAAAAAGAATGCCTCGCCCTGGAGCAGCTGATGATCACGTTGAGCGCCACAAGAGCATCGCTTGAGGCGGAGCTTAAAAGCCAGGTGACTCGGTGTGAGAGGGAACATGAGCAGGTCCAGAGACTGAAACAAGAGCTGGAGAAGCAGAGAGGCAGCGCCATTCCAATGAGTCAGTATATCAAGGAGAAAGAGGCCTGGAAAACAGAAGCAGCAGCGAACCTAGCGACAAAAACTGCAGAGCTCCAAAAGATGGAGGCGCTGATGCGAACCCAGAGCAAGCACCGGGAAGAGTTGCAGATGGCTGAGCGCGAGATACAGCGCGCCAAGAGGGAGGAGGTGTCTGTCCGTCAGGTGGCCTACCTGACATTGTACCATGAAACCGAGATGGCTGATATTCACAAGCGGCTTGACTACACGACCAATGAGGGGGCCCGGCTACAGCTGGAGCTGGACAAGGTCCAGGAGGAGCACCAGCAGCTGCAGGTCCAGAATAAAGAAACAGAGACAGATTTAAGCCTTGCTCTGAATTTGTTAGGAGATGTAGAATCACAACTCAATTCTAAAGAAGATGGACTAGCAGCCGCACTGAGTGAAAGAAGAAAGGCAGAAGGACTGCTTCAAGACCTGAGGAAGGACCTGGAGTCTGAGTGTGCTGGCCGCAAGATGGCGGAGAAACAAAAGTGTGACCTAGTCAAGGAGCTTGAGGCTCTGAAGACTGAGCGGGACGCAACATTGGACTCTACTGCTGCCCAGCAGGAGGTTTCTCAGATGAAACTGGAGGAAAAGCTTACAACCCCAAGACAGACGTTTGGGTCACTGAAGCAGTCCAAGGAAAAGGTGGCGGTAGAGATAAAGAAAGGGAGGTGCTCCAGGAAGCATGACCGCGATTCTGTTGCAGTACTACAGTCTACTCTCCACAAGGCACGGAAGGCGAAGGCCAAGTGGCGATGCAGTAGCACAGTAAGAATCCAATTATACTACAGTTCCCAGGGGACCCAAAGTGGATTCCTTGCCATGAGGGCAGCCACTGTGAAGAGACAGTCGCGAATGAGATGGAAGTGTGCCCGTGATCGTAAGAGGCGAACAACCGCACAGATTGTCCAGCGACTCTCTCAACAGAGTAAGTTAAATAGTCAAGACAGAAAGGCCCCAGCCTATGAGTCTGCTGACGGTAAAAGAGAGGTGCCATGGGGTGCACTTCGGGTTAATAAGAATCCTGACCAAGTTGAAGTACTAAGGATAAATATTGTGAAACCCAACACTGAAGGTACGCTGATGGAGAAAGGTCCAAAAGCCATCACCGCTAAAACAGAGTTGCTGTCAACACAAGAGAAGGCCAAACAGTCACTGGCGAGTGTATGCAATGAGCTGACCGAGGTCAAGGCTCTTCTACAGAGAACGATGCATCTTCTGGATTTGCAGATCAAGGTCACAACATGGCGTAGAGACCTGGCAGAGAGAGCTAATAGACAGCAGGATGCTCAGGAACCTTTGCAAGAAGAGACATAACAAAAGCGGAGCATCAACCTTAAACTGGCACAAAACAAGGAGATAGTGAGGTACCAGTCCTCAGGCCCAGATGGCCTGGTAATTACCCCCCCCCCCCAAAAAAAATGCCTAAATTGGAAGGCAAGAAAAAAAAAGGGGGAGGAAAGGGCCGATGTCAGACATTTTCGACAAAGATGCTGGTGCACGGGAATAGTGGACGTGACGCTCCACAGGACAATGTTTCGCTGGGGAGAGGGATAGGTGCACTGCACATTGAATACACATCGACTAAACATCGAATATACATTCTAGTGCTTGTATTTCTTTCTACTCGCAGCAATGCCTGTTAAAAAGATTTCAAAGGATCTCAGTATGAGAATTAAGGAGATGTACACGAGTTGTGACAGAGTCACTGACTCAGTAGGCTGGAACAGTGAATGGAGAGATGCTGCAGCCAGTTAACAGAGTGTTAATCTCCTCAGACAGAGAAAGCACAGCTGAAGACTGATTAAACAGGGGCTGAACTCATCAGTGAAACAAGTGCTTTAAAAAGCAGGAAGTTTCTCACACAAGTTGAGCTTGTTTTCCATGTGAGGGTGGATAGACTTCTCCCGGCTGGGAAGCCGTAGCTGTTGCTCTGGTCCCCAAGTCCTGCGAGGAGCTATGCTGCTGGGACCAGCTGGTACCCCAACCCAGGATAAAGATAAAGATTGCTGCGAGGCTGGACACAGCCTGCTCCCCGGAACCGTGTTCCTGTTTGCTGTTGGAGCTGCATCACAGATAAGACTTTATTATTACACTTATTGGTTTTACTTTGTGTTGCATATGTTTTGGGCATAACCAGATTAGCTGGCTGTCCTGTTAGTAAGGGCTCAAGAAGTGAGTTAGTTTCCCTAACGGGAATAGGCTTTCATTTCTAGAAAGTAGTTTCTTAAAGGGACAGTGCACCCGTACTTTATTTTGGTTGTGGCTAATAAACCACTATAGTTTAACGTTTCCCATTGTGTCTAGCGTCTTACTGACCCCGCCGCGAGGCCGTCCTGCCACAGAGTGGACAACGAATTGCAGCTATCCAACGCTGGTAAGCTGCTTCTGGCCTCGTTGTGCCATCAACCACCGTGTGCTATCATGCACACGGAAAAACCAAACAACGCACCAGGACACCAACGGTAACTAACGCGTAAGTATATTTATATAACTATATAATACAGTATATCTATTATTGTTTATATTGCTGCATATTAATAGAACTATATAGTATAGATCTATCTAATTTTATAGTTATTTCGGTATATTTATATAACAGTATATAAAACAGTATATCTATTATTGTTTATATTGCTGCATATTAATAGAACTATATAGTATAGATCTTTCTAATTTTATAGTTATTTCGGTATATTTATATAACTACAGTATATAATACAGTTTATCTAGTATTGGTTATATTGCTGCATATTAATTGAACTATATAGTATAGATCTATCTAATTTTATAGTTATTTCAGTATATTTATATAACAACAGTATATAATACAGTATATCTATTATTGTTTATATTGCTGCATATTAATAGAACTATATAGTATTGATCTATCTAATTTTATAGTTATTTCGGTATATTTATATAACTACAGTATATAATACAGTATATCTATTATTGGTTATATAGCTGCATATTAATTGAACTATATAGTACAGTATAGATCTATCTAATTTTATAGTTATTTCGGTATATTTATATAACTACAGTATATAATACAGTACAGTATATCTATTATTGGTTATATTGCTGCATATTAATTGAACTATATAGTATAGATCTATCTAATTTTATACTATTTTTACTGTAAATGATGTGCTGTACTTGTGGCCTACTGCACTGTAACTTACCAGATTGTTGTTTTTCTGTACACTGTAGGGAGACAACTCTTCTGGTCGACAAAATAAGTGAAGAGAATGATGAGATGAGTGCCTTAGGGGTCAAATACACTCTGCAGCAAAATCACAATCTCACTGTATCCGAGACCAGCATAAAGAAGATGAGACTCAGAATTGAATGGAAATATGGGCGTGTGAGGTTAGTACTGGACAGTACAGGAGGTTAAAGTGTTGTTTAAGAAACTGTACTGTACCTATAAAAGTATTACTTGTCATTACAGAGCGTACCTTATGATAAGGGACGTTAACAAGATCAAGAGAGTGGTCCAGGCCCAGGCATGGATCGACAGTGTAGAAACTTTCCAGGATTGCATCTTCACTGACGAGTCTACTGTTTCGCTGGAGAGATTTGCCACCTTTGCATTCCACAAAAAAGGTCGCATATCTATGAAGCCGCGTCCAAAACACCCAGTGAAGATGCATGTGTGGGGTGCCATCTCTAGGCGTGGACCAGGATGCATTGTCATCTTTGAAGGTAAAATAAGTCACACGCTTTTGCCTTATGCACTGTACTGTACCAGTGTGCAGTTTTTTGAGCACTTTTCTTTTCTTGTTATAGGAATCATGAATGATGCTTTTTTCCAAGAGAAAATTGTGCCTGAGATTGTGGAATACATCACACGTGAGTTCCCAGATGGTCACCGTTTCTACCAGGACAACGATTCCGAAGCACACCGCGTCAACAGCGCATATTCTTGAGCGCGGTATCAACTGGGTGAAGACGCCAGCAGAGTAAGTGCAGTAACCGTGTCTCATTTTTTCCCACTGTTTTTACTGTGTACTGTATCTCTTTAACTAATTATCCTTTTTTTTCCCCCTCCAATGACAGATCGCCAGACTTCAATCCTATCGAAATGGTCTGGCATCAGCTGAAGGACCATATCCGAAAAGTTGTAAAACCCTCCAAAAAGGATGAGTTGGCGCAAGGCATAATGAGTTTTTGGAACGATTTACTCATTGTGGAAGATGTGCAATAAATATATTGACCATATTGGACTGTGTTGCCCATTGTGATCGCGCGCGTAATGAGCAAGCATCAGGAAGGTAGTATGGTATAGTCTGTACTGTAGTATTGTAAGTACAGTATGATACAGATAAGTATGGCACAGATTTTTTCTTTCCTGAAGAGGCAGCACTAGCATCTGGTTACATAGTATTTAACAGTAGTCACAGTATACAGTAGTTCCAGTATAGACTAGTTTGACAGTACTAACTGTCCAATATCTCCAATATGGAGTAGCTATACAGTACACAATGCCATAATATGCACCTAACTGCTCAACTTTTTTCTTTCTGAGAGAGCAGCACCAGCCATCTGGTTGCAAAGTATTTAACAGAAGTTACAGTATACAGTAGTTCCAGTATAGACTAGTTTGACAGTACTATACAGCACACAATCCCAAAAAGATGGACTGGGGGAGAAGGGGGTATCATGTGTAAAGTGTTTGTACAGTTAAATGTACAGTATCTAAACTGCAGTCATGATGTTCACAAAACCTCTCCTCTCTCAATGAACTACTGTACACAGAATGAGGAAGAAGAAATAAAGACGGAAAAAATTATATTATTGTATATATATTATTATAATATTATATTATTAATAATATTATTATCAATGTGCATTATTCATGATTATCCACCGGCCCTCAATTTTCAACTGACAGAAGAAGAACTGAATAAAGACTGCCTGTATTATTCATGATTTATGTTGATTTTTTGTTTTTGTGTTCCTGATAAATGAAATAAATATTTATTTACATTTGCTTAATCATAATCATTGATGCCCCCCCCCCCCCCTACACCAAAGAAAAAGAAAGAATGACAAAAAGTGGTAACATACTGCATCAAAAACATGAATCAGATTATGGTTTTTTTAACTCTCAATTTCACAGTGCTGTGCAAATAAGATTTACATATCAAATTCGAGAAGGGATTATCACAAGCATTACCGTAAACAAAGCCTCAAAGGGTTGGGGGGGGGTGGATGGGTTAGTCATGCACAGTAATCATCAGCTAGCTCCCTTCAAGAGGATTACAGAGAGGTGACTCAAAGCCAACAATAGGAAAATTAATGAATGGTAGGCACGCAGGTGCAGAGAGGTGATGCTCGGCTAGGAACGGACGATTAAAAGCACAATGAGAAGCTTTAGAAACGGAATGGCTCTGAAGAGGTGTCGATAACAGGTTCAAATCCTTGAGCGAGCCTTGTGTGTGTGCGTGAGGGAGGGGGGTACAGGATACAGCTGCATGAAGGATTAGCTGTACTGTAGTTCAAAGACATTACATATTTTCAACAGGCAGGTCATAATCAAATTTGATCCCCACACCCCCAAATACAGAAAAAGCACACAAATCAACCATGTGCAATCAAACGCAGAGTGTCGCAGTCCAAAGCTACAGCACAGATTGAATATCGTAATATCAAGATGGTTTAGGCAGGCTTGTGGAAAAAATAAAAATAAAAAAATGACAAGAAAAAATATATATATATATATTTTTTTTTTGGTCACTCACTCTTGAACTTCGCAAGCAAGCAGGGTGAAGTTATAGACGCATGCGTAGTAATCATCAGCTAGCAAGCAGGAATGTGATGACAGGAATGTGATTGAAACCAGAAAGACACACATTCAAAGGAATGGTGTGGGAGGGGTGTACTGTAGATAAGATAAGAAGTTGAAATAATGCAGTGCAGTAAATTAGCCTGTGTGTGTGCGGGAAGAGGAATCCTCCCACAGGAGGCAAAAGGACAGCGCACAGCTGTCGGAAAAACGAGGAGATAGCTTCTGATGGTGACTTAAGAGAAGTTTATTGAGTGCAGAGTATACAGCTGACGGATCCTCTGATGCGTTTCAGCCCACTGGCCTTTGTCAAAGAGTGATCCGTCAGTATAACCGGAAGCCTAGATATACAAAACATAACCTGGCTTCCGGTTATACTGACGGATCACTCTTTGACAAAGGCCAGTGGGCTGAAACGCGTCAGAGGATCCGTCAGCTGTATACTCTGCACCCAATAAACTTCTCTTAAGTCACCATCAGAAGCTACAGTATCTCCTCGTTTTTCCGACGGCTGTGCGCTGTCCTTTTGCCTCCTGTGGGAGGATTCCTCTTGCTGCTTACAACAGACTGCACGCCGGGCTGCTCTTTTGTTCTTCCTGAAGACGTCATCACCGCCGGTCAGGTGACCGCCCTGTGCGACGGACACATTGCTAGACGGGTTGGCGGTGCAGCAAGGACTCATGAGGCTCGTTATCAACCACTCTGCTAAATCGTGAGTCTCTCTAACTCAATAATCATTGGTGCTCCACATAGAGCCAATTGCTGGGAGAGACTTTACATCATCACATGAGAGTGTTAAACATGCCTCGACTCGATACACACATTGATTGCTAACAATTCAGTGACTATTAACCTCTTGAGCGCCTGCTGGGTGAACGCTTGTTCTCCCGTTTTTCTATGTGTGTGTGCGGGGGCGAGCGAGGGAAGAGCGCTGTATATGCCGAAATGTGATACTTTTACAGTACACGCCTATGCGTTTCAACAATGTTCAAATGAGACATACAGCACTGCACATGCATGTATACCTGTAAATATGCAAATTTACAATTACTGCGAGCGCACACGCAGACTGTGTACTGACGTAGGTTGAACTGCTAAAGTATTAGACTTTGAAGACAACAGCTCGCGAACGCCCCCCTGAGTTTTTAGACGGTATTGCAGTATTGCAAACAGCGCTAATAAAATGCTAATATTACGAGCGCTAAAATACCGCAACATATTCTGGAGAAAAAAAAAACATACTGCACCTGCCCGCGGTTTTTAGAGTTGCGCCGATACGGCCGCACTAGGATAAAGGCAGCCGCCAGTGTATTGTGATTTAGATAATTAATAAAAGAATTCAGTGTAGTGTGATCACCCTTCCAAAAGATAATAAGATCGTCAATAAATCTTCTTTTTTAAATTATATTATTACGAAAGGTATTGTGACTAGAAAACATGTAATGTGACTCCCACCACCCCATAAAGAGATTTGCATAAGAGGGTGCAAAGCTCGTGCCCATAGCTGTGCCAACTTCCTGTAAATAAAATTTGTGCTCAAAAGTGAAAAAATTATGTGTGAGAAGAAAAGAAATAGCCTCCAAAATGAACGTGGATTGAAATAAGGATGTTTCTGGATTCTCCACAAAATGGCTAACAGCTGCCAGACCGTGATCATGCTGGATAATGGAGTACAAGGAAACTATGTCCAATGTGACCTATAAAAAATCACTACTCCATGAAACATCCATGAGTTTACTCATAAGATCACCAGAATCTAAGATAAAAGAAGGTAATCCCCTGACAATACTGCAGCGGCACATCTGAGTCTAACACATTGCCGGTTTTTCCCTGACTTTTTCCTGGAATGCGACACATTTCACCTGGCGCATGCCGTTTTCATTTTGCGTTCCCAGCCATGGGTCATGCGCGGCTGACGCGCGGTTGATGCGTTTATTGAGAATGGTTCGGATTTAATAGGTTGCAATTCTTCGCGTGTCCGCCAGATGGCAGATATTCATGAATTGTAATGCGCATGCGCTTCAGTAATGTGTCGACTTGCAGGTGTTTCGTTTAAAAAAAGATACCACAGTGTGCTATTGTAACTTGGCCTTGAGACTGAAGGAAGAGGTTGCAAAAATGTATCAATTTTGGCTTTTCATATTAAAGAAAGACAAAGACCAGTTTCGGTTACAGTATTCTCCAGAGACCCGCCCGCCATGAGTGTTCAAGTGCAGCCCGCTTTCAAAAAACCCAACAGAAGTTACGCGTATTTGATATGGGCCGCGATTAATGCAACAGAGGATAAGATAGCAACAGTTGTTCAAATTTATCAGTATTTTGTTGAAAACTATGACTTTTACAAATTTTCGCCAGCTCCTCATATGTGGAAGCGTGCAATAAGGAAAAGGTTATGTAGCGATCCCTGTTTTTATCGTATTGAGCCACAATTTGTTGGAGGGTATTTGTGTGTATCACCGGCTTTTTCCTGTATCTATGATCATGATGACGGCAAAAGGCAAAGGGTCGTTTTAAAACCAACTAAGAAACGACAGTCGCTGCCAAGCAATGCACCAGCACCAGCTCCAATGACGGTCCCGCCATCAGTGACAACCCTGAGCCTGAGCCGGATTTTGCGTGCAGTTTCAATCAAGCTTGCATGTACCTAAGCAATTTCCAGCCTCATCAGCTGACTACAGGTGGACTAGTCCCGCTGCAAACTATAGACGTGGATGATCAAGAACACTGGACTGGCAGTGGGCCGGCGCCGGCACCAGCTGAATGGGAAATTCTATGGTGAGTATTGTTGCCGTATTATTTTGACAATACAGTATCAATATCGGTGTGATTCAAAAGTCAAGCGATTCTCCTGTAAGCAATATTATTGGCTGAGCGGCTTCTACAGTACTGTACTGCAGATATTGAACTACTGTATTGGTGGAACGCTAGGCGCTGCGCATTGGAACCTTCTTGAAATGCTTACAGTATGTGTGTCATTACATCGACGGTAGGCGCATGCGCATGTGAACAGGAGACGCCCCCAGAGAAAATTATTGGTGGGACTGGCTGGGAAATTCTTTAGGGGGCTGACCATTACAGTAAAACCTTTCTTTTTGTTTTTCCTCAGAAAAGAAAACGGCTAATGGAGGGATTTCGATGGATAATATCGCTTTGTGTAACAATGCCTACTGAATCGGATTTAAAAAAACACGTACCGGAGTCTACAGTTTAGCGGTTGTAGTTATTGATTAGGATAGAATACTGTACCTGAAACAGTATGCTGNNNNATTGTTTTCCGGCGTCACAGTATACTGTACAATACTTTTTTATACAGTACAGTATAATGTGTAATAAACCCGAAAAAATAAAAACTATGCATTATTCTACATGTATCAACATACATATGTGTCTTCTACAGTATACAGTGAAGAGCCTCGACATTCTAGAAACACTGTATTTTGTTACAGTAGCAAAGGAGCAATTGGAACAATGTAAAACAAATCACATGTTCTTTTATTGGGGAGTGAGTAAGTACAAAAACATTTATTTACAAATAGTACAATGTAGAAACATTTTAAGTGCACAGCAATTCAAAACATCAACGGTTATGGTTTACTGTTACATTTGTGAAAACATTATGTCAGTCAGTATGGTTTACAGTCACATGTTTTAAAAACAAATTCTTTATTCATAAAATAAGCAAAACGCAACATCTCCTTTATTAAAGAACGGCAAGTCAAAACATATACTATACAGTGGGATGGTGTGCAAAACAGTCTGCACCAGTACAGTCCTTGAGAGGCAGCAAACAGGGGGTTTTCAGGGTAACCTTTGAAAACCGGCCTGTTGCGGCCCCAGGGACTGGAATTGTGCAGGTCCTGTGTGTGTGGACAGCAAGTTAAAACATTTGTATAAATACAAGTAAAAAAAACACACAAAAACATCTCCTTTATTTAAGTACAGCAGGTCAAACATGTAGAGTACAATACAGTTCAGCAAAACAGCATGGCCTTACCTGTGATTACAAAAAAAACTTTATTCATAAAATACAGTATATAAACGAAACATCTCCTTTATTAAAGAAACATATACAGTACAGTGGGATGTGTGCAAAACTGTCAGTCAGACCTGCACCACTACAGTCCTCGGAAGATCAGGCAGTTTCAGGACAAACTTGAAACCCGTGCCTGTTTGCGGCCCTCAGGGACTGGAATTATGTGCTTGTGATGGAAGGGGGTCGAAAGTCCCATTCATCACATCCATGTCACCCCCTTGCTCCAGCGTCGGGGAAACAGGGGCATTAACACCGAGCAAATAATGTATGCCCGCTATGTCAGCCTCTATCTTCTCATCTGTCGTCATCCATCCGTTGATCCATTGTTTAGCATCCCGTTGCTCCACATTTAGCATTGTCTCCAGAAGCAGATCTATCTTTGCTAGCACAATAGAATTCCCGGGGAGATCCACAGTTATCCCATTCAGCATCCGGTTCTAACGAGCTGCTTCTTGTGCATGGCTGTGAAACATCTTGGTGGATGGGTGAACGGAGGATGAGTAGGGGGGTTCCATGGAGAGAGCAGCAGCGAGCAGACGTCGAAGAGGATGGAGAAAGTCACCTTTGGATTTCACGGGGAGAGAAGCAGAGTCGTCTAAGAGCAAAGGAGAAAGTGACCCGGGGATTTCAGACTGGCAGCGGTCAGATAGAACTGGAGAAGATGGCCTGTGGGTTTCCCATGAGGGCGGCGCATGGTCAGTAATACAGGGGTGAGAGAAGACGGGCTGAAGATTTCTGGGACAGCGGTGGCAGAGTCGTCGAAGCGTATGTGAGGAAGTGGTCTGCAGGTTCGATGGGTTGGCTGCCTCGTTTGCATCGAGAGTACATCACTGATATCTTCTTGACATATAAGGTCCTGAGGTCTATGAAAAAAACCTTTAGCCTTGGTTGTCGAGCAGAAGGTTTTCTTTATTGGCCTTAGCCTGTCGCTTGCTTGCGTGGGGAGGAAACGGCAACCGCCTTTCGTCTTTTGTACCTCGCCCCCTTGTGACAGGTCACCACACCCTTATGGTATCGACCGCCCCGTTGTTCGTCGTTCCGGTCCTATAGCTGTTGGTGCTCCTATATGCACCTCTACCTCCCGTGTTTTTTCTTTAGCCACGGGGTTCTCTGTGTATCAAGCTCCCCAAGTCTGCATTTTTTATCTGGACACGGCAAGTTAGACATTAACTAGTATCTTTGATGGGTGCGTTCGGGCCTCATGCAAGTGTGTATACCTTTTTTATGCCATGGCTGACCGGACACAGGTGTTGTAAAGTGGCGTAACTCTAACGTGAGTCATTACCATATAAATACACCATCCATTTTGTGGATGGGGTCACTGCACATTGTCACCCATCGTATCAACACGAATATTACATTCTTGTTTTTGTATTTTCACTGCGCACAAGGCAATGGTGTTTAAAAGATTTCAAGTTACCAGCATTGTGATTATGACATGATGTAAGCGAGGCGGACACGAATTTGCTGATATCCGAACTCTGGTTAGCTACCCCTTTGGCTTCATTGTGCCAGGAACACACCCGGAGCTATCATGGACCGAGAAAAACAGGAAAAAAACAGAGACCGCAAAAGGGCACCAAGGTAAACAACGCTAAGGTATATTTATAAAACCTTTTTTAATTTTAAATCCTAATATTTTGTTAGTTCTGTGATTATATATTAAACATATATATATTTGTAGATTTATATTTACATCAGTACAGTATTAATATATTTGTATGTTTTATTTCTATTGTACAACGGTATATATCTTTTGTATATTTATATTATAAAACTTTGATAAAATAAATTTGTCCAAAATGGTCTGTAATCTCAGTTAATGTATTAATATTTTGTGTTTTATATTACACAGTATATATGTTTTTGTAGATTATATTACAATCAGTTATATATTTCGCCTATATTGTTAATTATACTTACACAGGTATTATTTTGTATATTTATATTTATATTCAACAGTACTGCGGCTCGCGGCCAAGGTTTATTCGAGCATTTGCCCCTTTCTTGGCCCCAGCAGTTAGCATGGAGCGCGCCGGAGGGTGACGGACAGAGCCGCGGCCGATTCAGCCGGGAAGAGCGCCATCCGATCGAGGCGCTATCCCATACACTGAATGGTCCGCGGGTCCCCCTGCGGAAACCCCTGCCGCGTCCCCCACATCGCGGGAAACCAGGGCTCCCTCGGGGGCCATGAACGCGCGTCCAGCAGGTTGGAGAGGGCGCAGGCTACAGAAGAGCGGTGTGACCGCGCTCGGGGACGCGCGGCATTGCGGAGGGGCGGCATCGCAAGCCGGGAAATTCTCCCGGTTTTGCGGATCGGGCCGCCACTGCGATTAAGTGTGGTCGCCAGTGATATATATTTTTTATATTATATTTATATCCAACAGTATATATATTTTGTTATATTTATATTACAACAGTTTTATTATTGGGGATACTGATTAATCTAGAACATATTTGTATCCTCTTGATCTATTGTCTCTAATTTTGTTAACTTACGGAATGTTTTTCTGTAATGTCGGGAGACAAACTCTTACTGGTGGACAAAATATAGTGAGGAGAATGATGAGATGGAGTGCATTTAAGGGTCAAATTACACTCTGCAGGAAAATCACAACTCTCGACTTCGAGACCAGCATATAAGAAGATGGACGCAGCATTGGATTGGAATATGGAAGTGAGGTTAGACTGGACAGTAAGGAGGGTAATTAGGTGGGTGGTAATGTGTTGTTTAGGAAACGGTTACCTGTACTGCTTAAAAATTATTTAGTCCTTGTCATACAGTAGCGTACCCAATGATAACGGGACGCAAACCAAAATCAATTTAAAGAGAGTGGTCCAGGCCCAGGCAGGATCGACAGTGGAAGAGACTTTCCAGGATGGCATCTTCAATGTGAGAGTTTTACGTGTCGTGGAAGAGATTTGCAAGCTTTGCATTACCCACAAAAAAGGCCGCATCTTTGAACACCGCGGGCCCAAACACCCCATTGAAGCTATGAGTGTGGGCCATTCTAGGGTGGACCAGGAATTGCATTGTCATATTTGAAGGTTTTCAAAAATATATCAAAATATAATGTGGTAGACTTTAATGCACTGACTTTTACAGTGTAACCTACTGTACTGCACTGTTACTGCTACTATGGTGCAGTTTTTTTTTGAGCATTCTTTTCTTGCTATAGGATAATGAACTATAAAGTTTCTTCCAAGACAATGATTGTCCTGAATAGTGCAATAAATCACACGCGAGTTCCGAATGGTCACCGCTTCTACCAGGACAAGATCCGAAGCACACTGCGTCAAAGCGATATCCTTAAGCCCGGGATATCAAGGATCGAAGAAGCAAGAGGACGAAGTAAGGCAGTAGACCGTTGGTTTTATTGTCTCATTTTTCCCCCAATGTTTTACTGTGTTTTGTGTACTGTCATCTCTTAAAACTAATTGTCTTTTTTCCCAATGACAGATCGCCAGTACTAATCCGATCGAAAATGGTTCTGCATCAGCTGCAGGCCCATATCCGAAAAGTGGCGAACCCTCCAAAAAAGGAACAAGTGGTGGCAAGGCAGAATGAGGGAAGTTGTTTTGGGACGATTTGGTAATCAAAGTGGACGCTTTGCAATAAATAAAAGCCATATTGCACTGTGTTGCCATTGTATCGCGCCCTACTGTAATGGGCAAGCACTCAGAAAGTCTGTACTGTTGCTGTATATTGTAAGCCCCCGAGAAAATTATTGGTGGGACTGGCTGGGAAATTCTTTAGGGGGCTGACCATTACAGTAAAACTTTTCTTTTGGTTTTTCCTCAGAAAAGAAAACGGCTAATGGAGGGATTTCGATGGATAATATCGCTTTGTGTAACAATGCCTGCACATTGCTGAATCGGATTTAAAAACCCACGTACCGGAGTCTACAGTTTAGTGGCCGTTGTTATTGATTAGGATAGAATACTGTACCTGAAACAGTATGCTGATGTTTTCCGGCCGTTAAGTATACTATACTATACTTTTTTATATACAATACAGTATACTGTGTCATAAAAGCCGAAAAATAAAAACTATGCATTTATTCTACATGTATCACATACATTATGTGTCTTCTACAGTATACAGTGCCAGTACATACAGTACAGTACAATTTGTGTCTTCTATTTTTTTTTAATACTCTTATACTGAGCATGCCTACAGTATACAGTATGCCTCGACATTCTAGAGACACTGTATTTTGTTACAGTAGCAAAGGAGCCAATGGAACAATGAAAACAAATCAACATGTTCTTTTATTGGTGGAGTCAGTACAAAAACATTTATTCACAAATACTGTACAATATAGAAACATTTTAAGTGCATAGCAATTCAAAACATCAACAGGTGTATGGTTTACTGCTACATTTGTGAAAACATTTATGTCAGTCAGTATGGTTTACAGCAGGCCTGCACAACATACGGCCCGCGGGCTGCATGCAGCCCGCCTGGCCTCTCTGTGCGGCCCGCGATGAGTCCGGCCGGGCGCCAGTTTAATAAATAAATTAAAAAAAAAAAAAACTTGAAAAAAAAAATGGCGGCGATTCCCCGCGGTCCCGCCCCCTGGTGAGGTGAGGTGCATTGAGGTGCAGGGGGGGTGAGGTGCAGGGGAGGGGAGGTGATGTGCAGGGGTGATTGGAGGTGTATGGGGTCATTGGAGCTTCGCATGTATGGGTGGACCTTTGGATGGTGAAGGGGATGGTCATTTGGATGGTGCAGATGGGAGGTCATTGAGACGGTGGTGGGTGCATGTGCTTCATCCTAGGAGTTTTGTGTCCGCATTGTTCATCTGGACAGTGTGAACGGGGGGGTCACTGGAGTCGTGGAAGGGGTGATGTCATTGGGCGTGAATGGAACCTCGAGTTGTGTATTGCTCAGTTGGGGTTCTCTGTGTGCGGTCATTTGTCAATTGACGGGGGGGTCATTGTTGGCGTGCGACGGGTGTTGGCAGGGGGGTTCATTTTAAGGCTGCTTGTGCGTTATGGGTGGCTTCATGTTGGTCGGTTTTACTGCAAGGAGGGGGGTTGGATGTGCAGGGGGTTATTTAGAGGTGAATGGGGGTCATTGGGGTGGCATGGGGGGTCATTGGAGTTGCAGGGTGCATTGGAGGTGAAGGGGGGCCATTTGAGGTGCAGAGGGGGTCAGTGGAGGTCAGGGGTGCATTGGAGGTGCACAGGGAGGGTGGTTGGAGGTGGCAAGGGTGTGATTGGAGGTGAAGGGGGGTCATTGAGGTGCGGAGGGTGATTGGAGGTGGCAGGGGAGAATGATGTGAGGTGTCAGCAGGTGTAGAGTGGAATTGAGGTGCAGTGGGGGAGAGTGATGTGAGTTCAGGGTGGAAGTGATTGTGAGAGGTTTAGGGGGGAGAGTGTGGCGGTTAGGGGGGGAGAGTGGATTGAAGGTTTCAGGGGGTAGGTGATTTTTCGTGCCAGGCGGGAGAGTTATTGATGTGCAGGGGGGGAGAGTGATGTGAGTGAGGTGGGGAGAGTGATGTTAGGTGCAGGGGGGAGAGTGATGTGAGGTGTCGGGTGGATAAGTATGTGGAGGTGCCTGTGGGTAGAGGATGTATGTGCAGGGGGGGATAATGATTTGAGGTGCAGGGTTATAGCAGAATGTGAGGTTGCAGGGTGGGTGGATGGTGTGGTGTGGCAGGGGGTATTGTGTGTTGATGTGGAGAGGTAGTATTATGGGTGAGTTGAGGGGGAGAGATGGGGTATGAGAGATAGATGGGGAGTATCGCCAAAGGGTTATATAGAGCGGTTCTCTGGGGTGAGATAATAGGATGATATGAGGGGTCTGGTGGGAGATATATGAGAATTGGATGGATGATGATTGATTGGAGATGTGCTCGGAGAGAGATGATGAATGGATGAGGAGATGATTATGATGCGATGATTAAGGATTTACCCGTGGGTTGTCTTGGACCTAATTTTTTTTGGTGTTATCTTTGTTCTCCTTGGAGCATGTTCGTGGGCTCCTTTTCTCTCCATCACCTCTTGCTTTACGAGTTGTGCCGCGCTAGTTTACAGTCACAATGTTTTAAAAACAGTCCTCCTTTCCTTGAGGTCTTATACAAGATTTTCTTTTAACGATGACAAAAACTGTCATCCACCAGTTTCTCCATCGCTGAGTTACATGTCACCGTCCCTGTACCGGCACCCAAGCCATTCGTTCTATATAAACATATACTATACAGTGGGATGGTGTGCAAAACAGTCTGCACCAGTACAGTCCTTGAGGGCAGCAAACAGGGCGGGTTTTCAGGGTAACCTTTGAAAACCGTGCCTGTTTGCGGCCCCAGGGACTGGAATTGTGCAGGTCCTGTGTGTGTGGACAGCAAGTTAAAACATTTCTGTATAAATACAAGTAAAAAAACACACAAAAACATCTCCTTTATTTAAGTACAGCAGGTCAAAACATGTAGAGTACAATACAGTTCAGCAAACAGCATGGCCTTACCTGTGATTACAAAAAAAACTTTATTCATAAAATACAGTATATAAACGAAACATCTCCTTTATTAAAGAAACATATACAGTACAGTGGGATGGTGTGCAAAACTGTCAGTCAGACCTGCACCACTACAGTCCTCGAGGACAGCATACAGGGCAGGTTTTCAGGACAACCTTGAAAACCGTGCCTGTTTGCGGCCCTCAGGGACTGGAATTATGTGCTTGGTGATGGAAGGGGGTCGAAAGTCCCATTCATCACATCCATGTCACCCCCTTGCTCCAGCGTCGGGGAAACAGGGGCATTAACACCGAGCAAATAATGTATGCCCGCTATGTCAGCCTCTATCTTCTCCATCTGTCGATCCATCCGTTGATCCATTTGTAGCATCCGTTGCTCCACATTTAGCATTGTCTCCAGAAGCAGATCTATCTTTGCTAGCACAATAGAATTCCCGGGGAGATCCACAGTTATCCCATTCAGCATCCGGTCTAACGAGCTGCTTCTTGTGCATGGCGTGTGAACATCTTGGTGGATGGGTGCAACGGAGGATGAGATGGGGGTTCCATGGAGAGCAGCGGCAGCGACGTCGAAGAGGGATGGAGAAAGTCACCTTTGGATTTCCGGGCGAGAAGCAGAGTCGTCTAAGAGCAAAGGAGAAAGTGACCCGTGGATTTCAGAGGCAGCGTCATCGGATAGAACTGGAGAAGATGGCCTGTGGGTTTCTGTGAGGGCGGCGGCAGCATCAAGGACGAGGGGTGGAGAAGACGGGCT
>WSYH01009500.1:10769-25823 GCA_036426205.1 Ascaphus truei | reverse complement strand
ACATATATACATAAACACCAAACAACCTCTACAGTGGCTATAAATAATTAACACATTACCCTTTGATCCTTCCAGCAGTATATTGGTCACACTTGACATAACAAGCCTGTATACTAACATCCCCCACAGGGAGGGCTTGGATGCCATTAGAAGCAAACTGTCCAATAGAACTGTGATAAGTGGGCCACCATCAGAGTTCCTTCTACTCTTAATAGAAATTATCCTGAATAAGAACTTTTTCAGATTTGAGAGGACGCATTATTTACAACTTAATGGAACAGCCATGGGCTCCAACATGGCACCCTCATATGCCAATTTATATATGGACATTTACGAACAAACCCATATTCTAAATGATGCCCCATATGCACAGCACATACAAAAGTATTTACGCTACATTGATGACATCTTCATCGTATGGAGTGGGAATACTACTGAACTTAACATCTTTCTGCAACATCTAAACAATATTCCATCTAAAATAAGATTTACGATGTGCCACAGTGAAATGGAAATATCATTCCTTGACACAATGGTGTACAAGAGGGGCAACAGATTGGCTACGAGGCTATACCAGAAGGCGACGGACAAGAACACCCTACTTCATGCGTCCAGCCATCATCCGGTTCCTCTCAAAAAAGGTTTACCCTATTCACAGCTGCTGAGGGTTTAACGTATCACCAGTGAACCAGGAAACGTTGAGAAGGCCCTGATGGCGATGGCTAACCGGTTCCTTGAGAGAGGATATAGTCAGGCAGATGTCAAACATGCCTTGGACAGGGTCACAGCATTGGGCGAGGAGCCTCTTGGGGGCCAATTAAAGGCAGAACAAAAACCAAGATTTAATGTGACTAGTACATACAGTACGGCGTCTACAAATATTCAACGCAGTGTCAAACAAAATTGGCATATCCTTACCAACGATGACAGGATAGGTCAACATTTTACCGAACCACCCTTATTTTGCTTTCGGCGGGGACCATCTATTGGGGAAATGATAGTACAATCGGATCCAGTTGAAAAATACGCCAAGAGTGACACATGGCTTACACCTAAGCCTGGTTCTTACAAATGTAAAGGGTGTACGAACTGTCAATACATGCAGGTGGGATCGTCATATTGTCATCCTCACAGTGGGGTTAAGATCAATATACAACAATTCCTCAACTGTGAGTCTAGATTCGTGAAATACATGATTAAATGCCCATGCGGGTTGGTATATATTGGGAAAACAGTCAGAATGTTAAAGGAGCGTATTGCTATGCACAGATCTACTATACGCAAAGCACTACTATCTGATGTCAATGACCAGGAGTTCAAATGTCTACCAGTAGCCAAACATTTCCGAGATCATAAACATTCTTTGGCAACCTTCAGATGTTTGCCTATTGTGCAAGTCCCAGCGCCCACTCGAGGGGGGGGGGGGGGCAGAAATAGACTTCTATTACAGAGTGAAGCGAGACATATTTTTGAACTCCGGACTATGGCTCCGTTCGGTCTCAACGAAGAACTGTACTTGGGTTGTTTTCTGTGACGTTTATATTTTTGTAACACATCTTTTTAATACAGCGTTTTTCATATTGGGACACTTTATGCTCACTATTTGTCCACACATGTCTAAACACTCTTTGGTGGCATCTATATTGGGTCCCGAGTATACTTTTTTGAGTCACATATTGTGACACTAATTACGGTTGACATGTGAGCATTGTAATGAACATAGAATGCTTGTGAAAAATGATTATATATATCAAATAGAAACGGATAATGCTATATGTGTATATATATTTATTATAGGCATATATGCGTTTCTTCTATGTTCCATAGTTAGTATCAAGCCCCTATGTTCATATGCTCCGTCAAATAGGTTGTCTATATGTAACGGGTTTTCTGGACTGGCCTGACCCACCCAATCTCACATTGGCCCCTGTGGTCTAACCAGTACCCATTACAGTGTGGTCGTGTCTGGTGGTGCACCTGTTGGCTACAGGACTCCTGAGTCTCCCGCATGATGGTGTATGGGGAGGACCCGTCCAGACAGGCAGCTGAGGTAGTGTGCTTGAGTCCTACCTAGATCCAGTGCAGCGCCTCCACCTCATCAGGATCCCTGCGTCCGCATGGGGATGGTTCTGATGAGGAACTCCTCTGTGGTGCCTCCCTCTGCAGAGTAATCCCAGACTCACACACGAGGGTGTCTTTGATCAGATGCATCTTTATTGCTTGAGGTGGGCTAGCTGCCCCTCGCAGTAGTCTCTTTAGCCACACATAATCATTAGTGCTTCCCTTTGAAAGGTATGTCCTTGTCTTAATTGGTGGGTTCCCTATCTCCCCTTCAGGGAGATATCCCTGGGCCAGGTCCCTGGTCACAGTCTTATAAGCTGTCTCCTCCCAAGCCTGCACTCAGACTTGCTCCTTGTCTCATAGCTCTTACATCAGCCACCAACAGCTTTTCTCTGTCTGCTTTGTGCTGCCAGACTCACAGCTCTGCATCAGACTACCGCAACAATGTTGCAGACCTCCATGTGCCTCTTACTGACAGAGCAGCACAGCAACAGGAACTCACTCTAACAACTCAGCCTCAACTAACTTTTGATCAGTGCTGTGCCTTATGTATACTCTGGAGGCTGACACACCTCTGACATCACTAACCATGGAGTCAGAGCCTGTGACCACTCCCATCCATACATAGGGCACCTCACCAGGGTGTGAGGGCAAACCTCCATAATTACTGCTGGCATGCCCACAACTTACCAGGCCTTACTGTCAGCAGGAGAGATGACTGTAGCCATTTTACATGACCGCTACATATATATGCATATTTCATGTTGCTGTATAGCTTATTCGTATGTATTTCTGGGATCATTACCTTTATTTATAGCCACTGTAGAGGTTGTTTGGTGTTTATGTATATATGTCCCTTGTGCCCCATGGCCCTGTTGCTTAAACATAATTTTAGAAATCGTTTCTCTGGTATATTGCTTAAGATGATACAGTCTCCAGCTTGCCTTTGACTTCCCCTATATGGTTTCATTGCGCATTGTGCACATGCGCAGTGTCTGCAGGTTTTAATTGCTATTTGAATAGGAGTATACTGGACCTTTAAGTGGTCATGCGCAACTAAATCGGAGGGTACAGACTACTGTATGTTGAACCCACACGGATGTGCCTGGTTGTGGCAACATGTGTTAAGGGTTTTTTACAGTACAGAGTCTGGCAGACGACTGTTGCAGGCATTTTCCTTTTCTTTTGTATATTACTGCAGCGCTCGCGTCGCGCATGCGCAGTGAGCCATAGAGGATCGGTATGAGCCTTGTGGGCTTCCGTAGGGTCTATTCAGGCAGGATATGTAAATATACAAGATGGTGGTGCGTTCCAGCACAGGGCTGCGGTCCACAACGGACATAAACACTTGGTTTTGGCGGTTTTTTTTCATTGTCACACACAGGTGAACATGTTTAGTTTGTAATTAAGGTTTATTATATGTGGGTATATAAGGTGGTGCACTAGCATTTACACACTGCACGTCCCTGAGGAAGGTCACACTTTGATGACCGAAACGTTGGATGCAGTGCCATGTATTTGTTTTGAATACAACATCTTTGGATTTCCCTGGCTGTGTGCTGTCTCGTTTTTTCCGGACCCCCATCTGGTAAATACTTTCTGTGTGCTGTCTCGTTTTTTCCGGACCCCCATCTGGTAAATACTTTCTGTATATATATATATATATATATATATATACAGTGTTCGACAAATCACCCAAAAATCTACTCGCCCAACCAAAAAATCTACTCGCCACCTAGTCCCGCCCCCAGTCCAGCCCCCAACCCCGCTTTAAAATAAAATATATAATTAAAATACATTTAATAAATTCCTAGTCAGAACACATTCGATTTTCTGACAAATGTATTTAGTGTGTGGGTGTGTGTGTGTGTGGTGTGTGTGTGTGTTGTAAGTGTCGATCTAGAAATAAAAGCCAGGTGTGAATGCCTAGTTTCCTGAACCCCTTAACCAGTGTCTGGACGTCCCCGATTCAAATAGCTAAAGCAGCAATCCCGCCTGGGTCTTACCTGATGCCACAATGTCCCTCAATGTCCAGGTACCCTCATCCCCGCAATGTTATACTTGGAGGGGATGTGTTCCCTACCGGTCTCTCTGGGTGTAGGGGGTTCTGATGTCTTCCGTGTTGACGCTTGAGTCAGATCTGAAAGAAAGCAGCATGTATAGGTTATTTCTGTTGTAGGTTGGGTAGTAAGCATATAGGATTAAAAGAGATCCAGTATCCAGAGTGTGAGACAGAGTAGGGTAGAGCAAGAGGTTGGAAGAGAGACCAGAGAGAGTGGGAAGAGAGGAGACAGAGAGAGTGTGGAGAAGGAGACGATGAGACAGAGTATTGCGTAGGAGAGAGAGACCGAGAGGGTAGAGGAGAGTAGAGGATCAGAGAGAGAGACAGAGAAGAGACAGGAGAGGTTAGAGCAGACGAGAAGGGTTGATAGAGACACAGAGAGAGGTGAGAGAGAGACAGAGGAAGAGGGAGAGTGGGAGAGAGAGACAGAGAGGAGGGTGAGAAAAGAGAGCAGAGGGGAGAGCAGAGAGGAGAGAGAGAAGAGAGGAGAGAGAAGAGAGAGGAGAGAGACAGACAGAGAGGAGAGAGACAGACAGAGAGGAGAGAGGACAGAGAGGAGAGAGACAGACAGAGAGGAGAGAGACAGACAGAGAGGAGAGAGGAGACAGACCAGAGAGGAGAACAGACAGAGAGGAGAGAGACAGACAGAGAGGAGACAGACAGAGAGGAGACAGACAGAGAGGAGAGAGACAGACAGAGAGGAGAGAGACAGACAGAGAGGAGAGAGACAGACAGAGAGGAGAGAGACAGACAGAGAGTAGAGAGACAGACAGAGAGGAGAGAGACAGACAGAGAGGAGAGGACAGGCAGCAGAGAGAGGAGAGAGACAGACGGGGAGAGAGGCAGAGAGGACGAGAGACAGACAGGAGAGGAGAGAGACAGAGAAGGAGGAGAGAGAACAGACAGAGAGGAGAGGACAACGGAGGAGAGAGGCAGACAGAGGAGGAGAGAGACAGACAGAAGAGGAGAGAGACAGACAGAGAGGGAGAGCGACAGACAGAGAGGAGGAGAGACAGACAGAAGAGAGGCAGAGAGAAGACAGAGAGGGAGAGAAGACAGCGGGGACAGGGGGAGAGAGAGACGGGACAGAGGGGAGAGACAGAGAAGGGAGAGAGGACAGAGCAGACAGGAGGGGAGAGACAGAGAGACAGGGAGGGGAAGAGGGACAAACACAAAGAGAGAGACAGAGAGACCACGACAGAGAGAGAGAACACACACCACACACACACACACAGAGCAAACGCACACAGAGAGAGACACACAACGCACACAGGAGAGACACACACACAAAGAGAGAGAGACACACACACACACACAGGAGAGACACACACACACACACGAGAGACACACACACACACAAGACACACACACACACAGAGAGACACACACACACACAGAGAGAGACACACACACACACAGAGACACACACACACAGAGACACACACACACAGAGAGCGCGACACAGCGAGCGCGATACAGAGGAGATAGAGTGAGTCACCCAGTCATCCATCCCTCCCCCCTTCACTCTCAGTGACACGGTGGTGAGAGAGAGTGATAGAGAGTGTGAGCGTGTGGAGTGACAGCGGTGTGAGTGTGTGACTGTTACTCTCTCACACACACACTCTCACAACTGACTCTGCTCTCCCACACACGACTCTCTCACACCACCCCACTGTCACACACACACACACTACTCACACACCACACACACTCTCCAACACACTCAACAACGCTCACACACACTCACTCTCAAAACAACAACACCACACCACACACTCTCACACCACCACACACTCCACACACAGCACACCACACTACACACCCACCCACACACATCTCCAACACCCACACAACACTCGCACACCACACACACTCTCACACCCACACACACACTCCACACCACCACACACCCACACCCACACTCACACCACACACACTCACTTCAATATAACCCACCCAATGCATACACAACACACACACACCACCCAACTATAACCAACACAACACAACACACACCAACAAAAAAACAACAAAGACCAAAAACAAACACAAAACACAAAAAACAGCAACCCACAATAGGCAGAAACACACAAATCCAACTAACAAACACACAGCACACAGCAAAGACACCAAAGGAGACCAACAAAACACAAAGCAAACACAACAAACACACACACACACAAACATCCACACGATCACACACACACAAGGCAGACACACACACCACACACACAACAGCACACCAAGGGCGACAACACACACAAAACACACCACACAGGCCAACACAGAGCAGACACACACAAACACACACACCAACACCACACACACACCAAGCACACACACACACACCCACAGACACAACACACACACACAAGCACACACACACACACACATTTCACAACAAAACACAAAAAAAAAAAAAAACACAAAAAAAAAAAAAAAAAAACACAAACAAAAAAACACACAAAGCAACAAAGACAAAGCAACAACACACAAACAAACAAACACAACCAATGCAAAAACACACACACAAACATACACAAATACCACCACACACAGGCAAAAGATAACACACACAACAAACAAACAAACAAAACACACAATGCAAACAACACACACACAAACACACACACACAATACACACAAAAACCAATGCATAACACACACACAAACCCACACCACACACCACACAATGCAAACCACCACACAAAAACACACACAACACATACACAACACACCAATGCAAAACACACACAACACGAAAGAGGGAGAGGACAGGCAGCTGGGACGTGCACCACCATTGCACCCGCTCGCAACCCCCTGTGACCACGTCCAGCCCCGCGCGGGCACGCCGGGGACAGCCCGAGAAGGGGGGACACCCCCACTGCGATATGAGACCAGGCGGGACGCCGGGATCAGCCGAGAGAGAAAGGGGGGAAACACCCCCACTGCGAACTGCAGACCCGCGCGGGAACGCCGGGACAAGCCAGAGAAGGGGGGGGACACCCCCACTCGATCTGCTGCCACGAGTGGGACGCCGGGACAGCGAGAAGGGGGGGACCACCCCCACTGCGACTCTGCTTGCCCGCGCGGACACGCCCGAAGAAGGGGGGACACCCCCCACCTGCGGATCTGCTGTGCCCCCGGCGGGACGCGGGACCAGCCCGGAAAGAAGGGGGGGACACCCACACTGCGATCTGCTGCCCAGCGCGGGACGCCGGGAAGCACCCGAGAAGGGGGGGCCACCCACATGCATCTGCTGCCCCGCGCGGGAAGCCGGGACAGCCGAGAAGGGGGGGACACCCCCACTGCCGATTGCGCCCCGAGCGGACAGAGCGAGAAGGGGGGAACACCCCACTGCGATCCTGTGCACACCGTCGGGGAGCGCGGACAAGCACCGAGATGCAGAAGTTAAGGTGAACAGGGAGTGAGAAGGGGGGAACAGGGAGAGAGAGAAGGGGAACCACCTGCACATCACGCGGGGAAGGGTAAGGGGGCTTGCAGGGACAGGAGTACAGGGGCTTGCAGGGAAGCATGCAGTGGGCCGCCAAAAGACAGGAGGAGAGTACTTACTTACTCTCCAGTGCTCGGCCGGAAGAACGAATGGCTGTTCGTTGGGGGGGGCTCATATACGAGCCTGGCCGCGCGCCCACAAAGCCTGGGCTAGCGCGCAACAATCAGCAGTTCAGGTAGGGGAAGTTTTTTTTTCAGCTCGAGCAGGGAAAATTTTAGCCTCTCCCCCGTTGAGAAAAGGCCGCCGGAGAGAACCCGGGTTGCACACCTGACCCGAATTGTCGCGGTGGTCACCTTGGCAAGGAGGAAGGTGGGGATGGGAAATTTAAAAAAAAAAACACGTGTGCGGCTTGTGCCAATGTTTACTCGCATTGGCGCGGCTTGTTGAAAAGACAGCCGGCCCCCGGGAGCGTAAGTAACAATGAAGGTAAATGTATAGGATTGTCGAACACTGTATATATCTAATATATTATAGCCAGAAAATAGCGTTGTTGTTTTTAGTCCCAGTTGTCATAGGACAAGCTTTGAGGAGTTAGGCCCCGACCTAGTCCTCACAGACGGGAGGAAAGGCCGATAAGATGCTGCTTCGCGCAAGAACAATTAAGAGCGACTGTGCAGATCAAAATACCTAACGTGAATCGTCACCTAGCGTCTCTCCCGGGTTCTACCTGTTCCGATCGCCTCCCCTCCCACGGCACCCGCACGACCCCTTTCGGCACTCTTAAATAACCCAAGGGTGCCGAGGCCTGTCTGACGATCGCTCCACCAGGGAAGGCTTTCGAGTCACTACAATCAATAAACGACTGATCGAACATCTATCAAACATCTACCAGACACAAACAACTCACTAAACAACACCGAATTACAAAACAAAAAACGACCACCATAAAAAAAAAAAAAAACAAAAAAAAACAACAGTATTTTACTGTAGATACGGGGGTGTTTTAAGTGTTGAAGCCAGGGGACAAGTGTTCACAACGAAAGGTGGGGGGGGGAGGGATGCTGGGGGGGGAGAGAACCGAGAGGAGAGAAAGGGGGGATAAGAATTGAGGCAAGCAGGATAATTACAAACAATGTTGATTAGGGTGTTGAGAAAACCCATGTCCGCAATTAAGTCTTTGAGTTTTGGTGTCAAAGAGTCTATCATTCTGAGTTAAAGGTTTTACGTCTTGTGCGTTTTTAACATTCCATGAGGATTTTTGATTTTAGATCATTTATGGCATGATTGGTTTGAGAAAGTGATTGTCCACAGGTGAGCAGTATCTTCCTTCTTCGTATGGAGTAGTATAGAGTGTCTGTTGTGCATTTCATTCTTCCCTTGTAGTTTTTGGCTGGTTTCCCCAATGTAGCAACCTTGGTCAATTTGTTGCACTGAATCATATACACTATATTCCTGGATGTGCAGCTGTATGATCCTTTAACATTGAATGTTCTATGGTTGTGACTGGCTGTGGGATCTTGGCAAATATATATATTTGGGGCTGGTAATTAGCTTAGCTATCCACCCAGTTAGAGAGGACTGGACTACATGTGTAGATATCCTCCAAAGCGCAGTAGGTTTTCTTTTGCTTATTTTGACTGTTTTTGCTGTGTTAAAGGAACAGGCGCAATAAAGCCCAATTTTAGTTTCAGTTTAAACGGTCTCCATTGCGTACCTCTGCACACGTCTCTTACAGACTTCAAAACATAGATCAGGGGCAACCAAGTGGGCTTGACCTTTTATTAGTGAGCCTGGTTACCCCTTCACCGTCACATCGCCTACCTGGCTCAGTACAGCACTAACACCATAGTCCGAGGCATCGATCTGTACCAGGAACCGTTTGCTGTAATCGGGTGCTGCCAGGGTGGGAGCATTAGCCAGGTCAGACTTCAGAGCCTGAAATGCCTCCTCACAAGCGGGAGACCAGGGAACCAGAACCGAGAGTTTCTTCTGGGTCAGGTCAGTCAGGGGTTTGGCCAGGGTGCTGAACTGGGGGACAAACTTCCTATAGTAGCCAGCGGTGCATAAGAAAGCCATAACCTGCTTCTTTGTTCAGGGCACTGGCCACTCGAGAATTGCCTCTACCTTTAGCCGGCTCCGGCTTCAGATGCCCCCCCCCCCTACTCTATGCCAGAGGTACAGTACCTCTACCATCCCGACTAGACACTTAGATGGTTTGAGTGTCAGCCCGGCTTCTCGATCCTTTTCAGCACCGCTGCTACATGCACTATATAGGATTCCCAGGAATTTCTAAATACAGCTATATCATCCAGGTACTGTATGCTCTTGCAAAGCTTTGCATGCCTTCCAGTAACCTATGGACCAGGCGTTGGAAGGTAGCCGGGACATTCTTCATCCCAAATGACATAACTAAAAATTCATATAAGCCACTCAGAGTGATGAAGGTTCATTTCTCCTGTGCCTCCTGGGTCAGAGGGATTTGCCAGTACCCCCTGGACAAATCCATGGTAGTCAGATACCTTGCCCCCGCGAGCTCATCTAACAGCTCATCCATGCGGGGCATGGGATAAGCATCCGACACCATCTGAGCGTTGAGCTGCCGGTAGTCCACACAGAACCGAGTGGTCCCGTCCTTCTTAGGTACCAGGACTTCCGGGGAAGCCCAAAGACTCTGAGACGGTGCAATTACCCTTAGGGCCAGCATCTCCTCTACCTCCTCCTCTATGCTACGCTTCACCTCTGCTGATACCCGATAGGCATTCTTATACAGAGGTCTCTGATCCCCGGTGTGGACCGGGTGATCAGTGATATGGGTCCTGCCTGGCTTATCCGTGAACAGGTCCTGGTACTGATCTAGCATAGCTTGTGCCTACGCCAGCTGGGGTGCCTCCAGCTGGGGCCCTATCCCCATGTGCTCTACTGTGCCCCCCATCCTAGCTTCCCCTAGGAGGTTGGGCAGAGCTGGGCTGGCGGGTCCTCCATCGGCGGGCTTCAGATTGTGAAGGGAGGGGGTAACCAGGCTCTCTAATAAAGGTCAGGCCTGTTTTGGTTAACCCCTGTCCCGTGTATAAAGGTCCAAGAGAGTTAGCTCTTGGCCCTGTAACATTGTATCATTCCTACGTACTGTCTGTAATAAAAGTATTTTTTGTGTTTTTCCCTTTCCGGGCGTGCAGTCAAGCTGGGGTGGGAGTTTCAAGGAGGTTTGTTTCGGAGAACCGCTGACAATGGCTAGGGAGTTGGGGGTCTGGAGTTGTCGGTTCCCCCAAAATGTACCGGAAGGATATGCCTGATTCTGCATACATGTGGGCACATTGTCCTAGCCAATATCACCCTTGAAAAGTAACCGTGACTCACCACTAGGGTACCTGCTTCAGCACAGCCCAGAAGAGAGTGAGGCACAGGGATAAAACTGTATTCCTGTGGCTGAGGGAATCCCTGTTAAAAGGGGGTACCCCAGACTAGTGCCAAGGTGACCCACAAACCAGTTAAGGTTTGTGGGTGCCCACATCCGTATTATAAGGTGGGCAGGGGGGGGGGGAGGGCGGCCTGAGCGTCCAAACTGCGTCCAAGGGAAGTGTGGGGAATAAGGCAGATATAAATAAAAAACTACAATATCTCTCTTTTTCGTCCCCTGTACCCAGGGACTCAAGTGTATTACAATATACATTAATATCATTTAATGGCTTTTTACATGGAAGACTATGTCAAAAGATTTTGGGTCTTTTCCCTTTCCGGGCGTGCAGTCAAGCTGGGGTGGGAGTTTCAAGGAGGTTTGTTTCCGGAGGAACCGCTGACAATGTGCCTAGGGAGTTGGGGTCTGGAGTTGTCGGTTCCCCCAATAATGTACCCGGGAATCATGCCTGATTCTCGCATACATGTGGGCACATTGTCCTAGCAATATCACCCCTTGAAAACGTAACCGTGACTCACCACTAGGGTACCCTGCTTCAGCACAGCCCAGAAAGGAGAGTGAGGCACAGGGATAAAACATGTATTCCTGTGGCTGAGGGAATCCCTAGGTAAAAGGGGGTACCCCAGCTAGTGCCAAGGTGACCCACAACCAGTATAAGGTTTGTGGGTGCCCCATCCGTATATAAGGTGGGCAGGGGGGAGGGGGGAGGGCGGCTCTGAGCGTCCAAACTGCGTCCAAGGGAAAGTGTGGGGAATAAGGCAGATATAAATAAAACTACAATATCTCTCTTTTTCTGTCCCCTGTACCCAGGGACTCAAGTGTATTACAATATACATTAATATCATTTAATGTGCTTTTTTACATCCCTCTGAAAACTCGATTACAAAAGTATTTTTTGTGTTTTTCCTCTTTCCGGGGCGTGCAGTCAAGCTGGGTGGGAGTTTCAAGGGTTTGTTTCGGAGGAACCCGCTGCAAATGTGCCTAGGGAGTTGGGGTCTGGAGTTGTCGGTTTCCCCCAATTGTACCCGGGAATCATGCCTGATTCTCGCATACATGTGGGCACATTGTCCTAGCAATATCACCCTTGAACGTAACCGTGACTCACACACTACGGGTACCCTGCTTCAGCAGAGCGTAAAAGATAGAGTGAGGCACAGGATAAAACAGTATTCCTGTGGCTGAGGGAATCCCTAGGTAAAGGGGGTACCCAGCTAGTGCCAAGGTGACCCACAACCAGTATAAGGTTGTGGGTGCCCCCATCCGTATATAAGGTGGGCAGGGGGGAGGGGGAGGGCGGCTCTGAGCGTCCAACATCTGCGTCCAGGGAAAGTGTGGGGAATAAGGCAGATATAAATAAAACTACAATATCTCTCTTTTTTCTGCCCCGTGTAACGACCGCACAGTGGATCTCAGCATGTACACATTCCAAATACATTAATATCATTTAATGTGCTTTTTACATTCGGAACCGATGTCCAAACAGGCTGCCCGAGCTAACCTATAGGCGCCGGTAAGTCTGCTGGACATCGGAGTTCAAAGCAGCCAGAGGTGTGAACAGCATTTGGTCAGCGGGAAAGGCGGAGTACCAGGTCCGGAGATCAATGTCAGTCCTCCGGGATGTCTCTTGTTCTGCCAGACCTGGTGGAGCCTGCCCAGAGGGCGGCATTGAGATAGCCAGGGAGAGAGGTGACAGGGAGAGAGGTGGCAGGGAGAGAGGTGGCAGGGAGAGAGGTGGCATCCTTCATTACAGCACCGCTGCTACATGCACTATATAGGATTCCCAGGAATTTCTAATACAGCTATATATCCCAGGTACTGATGCTCTTGCAAAGCTTTGCATCCTTCCAGTAACCTATGACCAGCGCTTGGGAAGGTAGCGGGACATTCTTCATCCCAATGACATAACTAAAATTCATATAAGCCACTCAGAAGTTGATGAAGGTTCATTTCTCCTGTGCCCTGGGTCAGAGGGATTTGCCAGTACCACCCTGGACAAATCCATGTAGTCGATACCTGTGCCCCCCGCGAGCTCATCTAACAGCTCATCCATGCGGGGATGGGATAAGCATCCGACCCCATCTAGCGTTGAGCTGGCCGGTAGTCCACACAGAACGAGTGGTCCCGTCCTTCTTAGTACCAGGACTTCCGGGGAAGCCCAAAGACTCTGACGTGCAATTACCCTTATGGCCACAGCATCTTCTCCTCTACCTCCTCCTCTATGCTACGCTTCACACCTCTGCTGATACCCGATAGGCATTCTTTATACAGAGGTCTCTGATCCCCGGTTGTGGACCGGGTGATCAGGATATGGGTCCTCCTGGCTTATCCGTGAACAGGTTGGTACTGATCTAGCATAGCTTGTGCCTACGCCCACTGGGGTGCCTCCAGCTGGGCGCCCTATCCCCAGTGCTCTACTGTGCCCCCCCTCCTAGCTTCCCCTAGGAGGTTGGGTCAGATGCTGGCTGCGGGTCCTCCACGGCGGGGCTCAGATTGGAAGGTAGGGGGTAACCAGGCTCTCTATAAAGGTCAGCCTGTTTTGGTTAACCCCTGTCCCGTTTATAACAGGTCCCAAGAGTTAGCTCTTGGCCCTGTAAATTGGTATCTTCCTACGACTGTCTGTAATAAAAGTTTTTTTGTGTTTTTCCCTTTCCGGGCGTGCAGTCAAGCTGGGGTGGGAGTTTCAAGGAGGTTTGTTTCCGGGGAACCCGCTGACAATGGCCTAGGGAGTTGGGGTCTGAGTTGTCGGTTCCCCCAATATTGTACCGGAATCATGCCTGATTCTCGCATACATGTGGGCAACATTGTCCTAGCAATATCACCCCTTGAAACGTACCGTGACTCACCACTAGGGTACCTGCTTCAGCACAGCCCAGAAAGGAGAGTGAGGCACAGGGATAAACATGTATTCCGTGGCTGAGGAATCCCTAGTAAAAAGGGGGTACCCCAGCTAGTGCCAAGGTGACCCACAACCAGTAAAGGTTGTGGGTGCCCCATCCGTATATAAGTTGGGCAGGGGGGAGGGGGGGGCGGCTCGAGCGTCCAACTGCGTCCAGGGAAAGTGGGGAATAAGGCATATTAAATAAACTACAATATCTCCTTTTTTCTGTCCCCTGTACCCAGGGACTCAAGTGTATTACAATATACATTAATATCATTTAATGTGCTTTTTACATTCGGAACCGATGTCCAAAAAGTATTTTTTGTGTTTTTCCCTTTCCGGGCGTGCAGTCAAGCTGGGGTGGGAGTTTCAAGGAGGTTTGTTTCCGGAGGAACCGCTGACAATGTGCCTAGGGAGTTGGGTCTGGAGTTGTCGGTTCCCCCAATAATGTATACCGCGGAATCATGCCTGATTCTCGCATACATGTGGGCACATTGTCCTGCAATACACCCCTTGAAACGTAACCGTGACTCACCACTAGGGTACCCTGCTTCAGCACAGCCCAGAAAGGAGAAGGAGGCACGGGAATAAACATGTATTCCTGTGGCTGAGGGAATCCCATAGGAAAAGGGGGACCCCAGCTAGTGCCAAGGTGACCACAACCAGTATAAGGTTTGTGGTGCCCCATCCGTATATAAGGTGGGCAGGGGAGGGGGGAGGGCGGCTCTGAGCGTCCAAATGCGTCCAAGGGAAGTGTGGGGAATAAGGCAGATATAAATAAAACTACAATATCTCTCTTTTTCTGTCCCTGTACCCAGGGACTCAAGTGTATTACAATATACATTAATATCATTTAATGTGGCTTTTTACATTCGGAAACCGATGTCCAAACAGGCTGCCCGAGCTAACCTATAGGCGCCGGTAAGTCTGCTGGACATCGGAGTTCAAAGACAGCCAAGGGTGTGAACAGCATTTGGTCAGCGGGAAAGCGGAGTACCAGGTTCCGGAGATCACATGTCAGCCCTCGGGATGTCTCTTGTTCGGCCAGACCTGGTGGAGCCTGCCCAGAGGGCGGGCATTGAGAAGATAGCCAGGGAGAGAGGTGACACAGGGTGGAGAGGTGGCAGGGAGAGAGTGTTCGGGAGAGACTTCTTCTTGGTGGCAGGGGAGAGGTGTGAGGGCATAGA
>WSYH01009500.1:0-10762 GCA_036426205.1 Ascaphus truei | reverse complement strand
GGGAGAGAGGTGGCAGGGAGAGAGGTGGCAGGGAGAGAGGTGGCAGGCTTGCGCATGTCCCTCGGCTATTTTGGATTTCCCAATGACTCGGCTTTTCTAGCCTGTTTGGCTCTGATTGGCTGCTTGGGAAAGATCCCACGCGATGATTGGCTACTCAGTTTTGTGAATGAAACAAAGAATACTATGAGAATCAATGAGCCAATCAGATACTCTCCGGTAGTAAGAGCGCGGGCGCTTTTCAAAGTTGCTTCTGTGTGAATAGCAGAGCAACCGGCTTCGATTTCAAGCCGGAAAATCCTAAATCCCGACTTTTGGGGCCAAGTTCTCAGAAACGAACGTAGCGGTCGCGGCTGGGATCTTATGCCGATTTGAGTTCCAGGAGATTTGGACTGACTCGCGGTCAGGAGGGACCAAGTTCTCAGAAGAGAAGGTAGCGGGGGCGTGTGGGACTTTATGCCGATTTGGGTTCCAGGAGATTTTATTTTATTTATTTATAAAAATATTTTACCAGGAAGTAATACAGTGAGAGTTACCTCTCGTTTTCAAGTATGTCCTGGGCACAGAGTAAAACAAATAGTACATGGTTACAAATACAGTTACATAAATGAACAGGGTATACATTATATACAAGACATTGCGTGCACAGTTAGAGAAGATGTATATTATAAGCTTATGTAACAGTTACAGACCAGATTAAAATGTGAGACAGTCTTAGATTTGAAAGAACTTAAACTGGTGTTGGATGTGAGAGTCTCTGGTAGATTGTTCCAGTTTTGGGGTGCACGGTAAGAGGAGGAAGAACGTCCGGATACTTTGTTGAGCCTTGGGACCATGAACAGTCTTTTGGAGTCTGATCTCAGGTGATAGGTGCTGCATGTGGTAGGGGTGAGGAGCTTGTTCAGGTAGCTGGGTAGCTTGTCCATGAAGAATTTGAAGGCAAGACAGGAAAAGTGAACTTTGCGCCTAGACTCTAGTGATGACCAATCTAGTTCTTTGAGCATTTCGCAGTGATGTGTGTTGTAGTTGCATTGGAGAACAAAACAACAAATTGAATTGTAGAGGGTGACAAGTTTGCTAAGGTGGGTTTGAGTTGCCGAGCCATATACTATGTATCCATAGTCAATAATTGACATTAGCATCTGCTGTGCGATACATTTTCTGACCAGGAGACTTAGGGAGGATTTGTTCCTGTAGAGTACCCCTAGTTTGGCATAGGTCTTGGTTGTCAGGGTATCAATGTGCATCCCGAATGTTAAGTGGGACTCAAACCATATGCCCAGGTATTTAAAACTAGTGACAGGGGTTAGGGTGGTGTTAGTGTTGGTTCTAATGTGGAGCTCAGTCGCTGGAAGCTTTAAAAATTTTGTCTTGGTCCCAAATAGCATTGTTACAGTCTTGTCAGTGTTTAAAAACAGTATGTTTTGGGAAATCCAATTTTCGAGTCTCAAAAAGTCAGACTGAAGTATGTGTTGAAGGTCAGAGAGGCTTTGGCTGTGTGTGTATAAGATTGTGTCATCTGCATACATGTGTATTGAGGCTTCCTGACAAGCTGTGGGAAGATCATTGATGAACACTGAGAAGAATAGGGGCCCCAGAACAGAGCCTTGCGGGACACCACAGGTGATATCCAGGGGGTTGGAGTTAGAGCCTGAGATGGACACATGTTGGGATCTACCTGATAGGTAGGACTGAAACCAGTTTAAAGCATGCTTCCCTATTCCAGTGCTCTGGAGTTTGTTAAGCAGGATAGCATGATCAACAGTATCAAAAGCCTTTGCAAAATCTAGGAATACTGCACCAGTGAGTTGTCCCCGTTCCATTCCACACTGGATTTCATTGCAAACTTTTAGCAGGGTAGTTAGGGTGGAGTGTTTGGGGCGAAAGCCAGATTGGAATTGGCTAGGGAAATTTGTCTTGTTATAGTAATCGCTTAATTGGGAGTGGACACATTTTTCCATGACTTTGGATAGGATTGGGAGAAGGGAGATTGGCCTGTAGTTTGAGACAGTGTTATTGTCCCCACTTTTGAAGATTGGGAAAACTCTGGCAGCTTTCCAGGTCTTAGGGATATGGCCTGCAGACAGGATAGAGTTGACTATGGAAGCAATTGGTTTGGCAATTGCTGGGGCACCAAGTCTTTGGAACCTAGATTGTAGTAAGTCAGGTTGGCTGCTTAGTTTTAGTTTGAGGAGCACTTGTGTAATCTCCACTTCGGATACTGGGCCAAATTGAAAATTGTGGGCAGTGTTGGGAGGGGGTGGGACTGTAGGGATACTCCCAGGATGAGATTCATGTTTGGGGTTTGTGCTGCATTTCGCTAATAAGTTAGTGGCACACCCCACAAAGTAATCATTGAATGCATTTGCGATGTCAGTGGGGTTTGTCAGAGTAATATCCCCCTTAGTGATATTACTTGGTTGTTGATGGTTAGGAGGCTGGAATATATTGTTGATAACCTTCCAGAAGTTAGCTGGGTTTGATGTATTCTGGTGGAGATTGTCAGAGTAATATTGTGCTTTTACATGCCTTGTTTGCCTTGTGCACATGTTCCGCATGCATCTGTAGTGATTGAGATCCTTGGTAGTGCCAGTTACTTTGTGGCTTTTCCACAAGGCATCCCTGAACTGGTAGAACGGGATTAGTAGGTCGGTTGAAACCCATGGAGGTGGGCCCCCCCTTCTTATTCTGCATAGTGGAGCATGGGTTCACAAGTTTTAAGAACTCGGATTGGAAATAGTTGAGCGCAGAATCAGGGTCAGGAATTAAAATCGATTCTGTGCCAAGGGCATTTTGTAAGGTCATCCAGAACTGTGTTGTGGTTAACATTTCGGAATGTTCTAGTGAGGAGACTTTAGGGCTTGATTGGGGCGGTTTAATTTTCCTTACACAGTACAGTACACTATTGCATGGTCACTGAAAATGTCAGGAAGATGCCAAAGGATGGATTCTGCGGAATTTGAGGAGAGAATCCAGTCAAGCAAGGAATGGTTGTGCGATTTCAGGTTTGTTCGTGTGGGTTGGGAAGAGTTGCGTGGTTAGTTAAGGAACGACTTGATTGTGGTGTGGATTTGTGGGTTTTAGGGTCAAGCCATTGAGTTGAAATCCCCAAGAACTAGCAGCTCACTCTCTCGTTCAGAGAGGAAATAGAGGCCAAGAAACTGGGTGATATCAGTCAGGATTGTAGAGGGGCTTTAGGGGGGGCGTTAGATGCCAGCAATGAGGACGGCTTAGAAAAGGGAGCAGATTCTGCCAACATGATTTCAAAAGAGGTTGTGCTTGGGGGGCAATTACATTGTAATTGTAATGTGTCTGCAATATAAAAAACACTACCCTCCTCCTCTCTTTGACCATCTCTCCTAGAATGGATACCGTGAATGACAATATTTGCATCAGTAGTTTTAGGGGTTCCATGTTTCATTAAGAACGATGGCTTTGGTTTATGCATAAGGCACCAAGCCTTAGTTCATCCAGTTTGGGCAGCAGGCTCCCGGAATGTTATATGGGCGACAGATACCCCTTTTGTGGAATTTGAAGGGGGTTCCTCAAGGGTGTGGTGTGGACGAAGTTGAAATGGGAGGACGTGGTTTCGGTTCAATATCACCTGCTAAAGAGAGTAATAGTATGAGTAGAAATTTGAGTAGTTGTTTGCAAGTTGTTACTCTATGATGTTTGCCATTTGAGTGTGCGGTGGTTGGTGTGCTGGTTTTCAGGGTCCTCCACCACCATTCAGTAGATAGTGCAAGGCTTTTGAGTAGTCCAGGGTGTATGGTGATGTTGGGTGTGGGCCAGGATGGAGGAGTTTGTAGTGGATAGAGGGAGTAACATCTCCATGAGGCCAGGAGAAAGAAAAATGTTAAGATACATAGCAGGTTCATTATGCCAGAGGTAGGCAGTGCTGCAAGGAGCTGTTGTGATCAGAGTGAGTGTGTGCAGACTAAACAGCAGGGGTGTGCCTGTTCCTTGCCAAGTGTTTTGCTGCATTGCAATGCTAGGGTCAATTCAGGGTTTCAGTGTTTTGTGCAGCCAGTTTTGGGAGAGGCTGCAGTGAAACAAGTTGTAAAGGGGTGGGGGGTTAAAATATGCAGGCTAACAAGCATGGGATCATAGTGTGGTCATAAAAGCTCACCGTTTGTTGCCTTGAGTAAAAGAGTTTGCAGAAAGATGCAGTCCCCAGTCACCTCTAGTCAAACTAGTCTAAGGCCTGGGACCCGCTGCGCACGGCGGCGCGGGCGGCTGCACGAGCTTTCCCCACCAGCAGGGGAATCCTTTAATTTTCCTTACACAGTACACTATTGCATGGTCACTGAAAATATCAGGAAGGATGCCAGAAGATTGAATTGTGCTGGGATTTGAGGAGAGAATCCAGTCTAGCAAGGAATGGTTATGCGATTTCAGGTTTGTCCGTGTGGATTGGGAAATGAGTTGTGATAGGTTAAGTGACTTGAGTTGTATCTGGATTTTGTGGTTTTTAGGGTCAAGCCAATTGAAGTTGAAATCCCCAAGAACTAGCAGCTCACTCTTCTCATTCAGAGAGGAAATGGAGCCAAGAAACTGGGTGATATCAGTCGGGGATTGTAGAGGGGCTTTAGGGGGGCGGTAGATGCCAGCAAGCAAGATGGGCTTAGAAAAGGGGAGGCAGATTTTGCCAACTAGAATTTCAAAAGAGGGTGGGCTTGGGGGGCAATTTAACAGTGTAAATTGTAATGTGTCTGCAATATAAAATAACACTCCTCCTCCTCTCTTTGACCTATCCTAAAAATGGAGTATCTCTGAATGGCGATATTTGTATCAGGGGTTTTATGGGTTAACCATGTTTCTGTAAGAACGATGGCTTTGGGTTTATGCATAAGGCACCAAGCCCTTAGTTCATCCAGTTTGGGCAGCAGGCTCCGGATGTTTATATGGGCGACAGATAGCCCTTTTTGGAATTTAAAGGTGGAATTCTCAGGGGCATGGGACAGAGTTGAAATGGGAGGACCTGGGTTAGGTTCAATATCACCTGCTAAAGAGAGTAATAGTATGAGTAGAAATTTGAGTAGTTGTTTGCAAGTTGTTACTCTATGATGTTTGCCATTTGAGTGTGCAGTGGTTGGTGTGCTGGTTTTCAGGGTTCTCCACCAGCATTCAGTAGATAGTGCAAGGCTTTTGAGTAATCCGGGATGTATGGTGATGTTGGGTGTGGGCCAGGAGGGGGAGTTTGTAGTGGATAGAGAGAATAACATTTCAATGAGGCCACGAGAAAGAACAAAGTGGAGGTAAAAAGCAGGTTCATTATGCCAGAGGTAGGTAATGCTGCATGGGACTTTTGTGAGCCAAGTGTGTGCGCAGACTAAACAGCAGGGATCATAGTGTGGTCATAATAGCTCACCGGTTGTAGCCATGTGCAGTAGGATGCAGTCCCCAGTCACCTCTAGTCAAACTATAGTCTAACTATATATTCTCACTTAAAAGCTCACTTTTAATGCCTCACTAAAATGCCAATGCAGGTCCTGCAAATGCAGAAAGGGTATTGGTTTTATACAGCTAAAGCAGTCACATGACCCTCCCCCTCCCCAATAAATCAGCTTGTTCCAGTCTAACTCCAGATTCCGGGCTAAGTCCCGGTAAGGGTAAAACTCTCCCATATAGATCCCTGCACCTACTGTAGGAAAGTCTAGTATTCTACCCCAGTCCCAAAGTAAGTGTGTATTAGCGTCTGTATTTTATGTGTAGTGGTGTTTCTCCCCCCCCCCCCCCCCCCCCCTTTTACCTCCGATGCGGGGGGTGATCGCGGTTGCTGCCGGGGACCAGCGGCAGACCTGCCGGCCTTTTAGAAAGGTGGGGGCCGAGCAGGGAGCGCTCCGGTGCTCCGGAGGTTTCACGTCGGCCCAGTAGTGAAGGGCGCCGCCATCTTTGTTGACTCGCGCATGCGCAGTACAGCGGCAGTGGCGGAGGCTCTCAGTTAACTCACGCATGCGCAGGTGAGGTGCGCGCGAGGCGGCCAATGGGAGAATAGCTCCCAAGAAGACTACAGCCCCCAGCGTGCACAGGGGCTAGGTCAAGTGGTGCCAGGGAGCCAATAGGGTTGCCCGGATCCCCTGCTGAGGGAATTGATACTTTTCGCGTGCTGAGCCCACGCTAGGAGTCAGGACCAGGAAGAGCTAGGGGAAGGAGGTGAGTGAAGGGGTCTGTGACCCACTGCATTAGGCCAGCAGCCCCCTAGGCCCCAGTTAGGTCCTGAGCCATATACCAGATTGTTGTGCTATAGGGACAGGCCCTAGTTAGGGACTCTGCCCCATTATCTGTTTGATAGTCAGGGACACAGTGCTACGCAGTGCAGCCCTGCGAGGTGGGTTCTGGGCTCAGAACGTCACCAAAGACACAGAGACTTACGGTGATATTATCCACGCCGGAATTCACCCCACGCGGTGGCGGATGACGACGTCGGACCAGACGGAATCCCTGTCGTAGTCTGCGGAACCCGGGCAGGTTTCATTCTACAAGTGCGCCAACACTGTACAGCAACGCAAGGAGCACGCCTAAAGGGCGGGGGTATCACTTGGGGACACTTACGTGGTAGAGTGGCCAAGGGCCCTGTATAGTACAGTTGGACACGGTGTGGGGGTACACGGTGGTGGGGAAGGATAATACTTTCAACGAGAGCAAGTATTGTTGTGATTCATATAGAGTATAAGTATACATATGTGCATGTGTTCAGTAAAGACCGTTCTGTTTATATCAGTGAGTGTTATTGTGTTAGGTCCTGAGAGGGACTCCTCCCACTCCGTCGGGATCCCTCCCAGGTGGAGGTGTTGCACCACGAGATGTTGTGATATATATATATATATATATATATATATATATGTACCCCAGGCTCTCCAAGCTTAGGCTCCTGGGGGTCACACAGGTAAATAAGCACCAGTAGCGTCTGTATTCACAGGGAATACCCGTTACATATGTATCACTGTGTGCAAGCGAATGTGTGCGAATAAATTACAATTTATTTCATCATTACCTTGTTTTGCTCAATGAATGATCCTGGTAAAAAGGTGTAAATAACCTGGTCTCCCGGGACACGTACCCCCACCCAAAAAGTTTTAAAATAAAATTTTATCAAAATATTCAAAAACTGCAATCCTTTAAAACTGTTGTTACACTCAATCTTGTGGCCACCGACGTGGCACTCTTCCTGTGGTGCTAGCTGCTTTTTGTGTGTCCCGAAACATCAAAGGACACACAGTTTGTGGCTTTTCAGGAGGGAAAGCATTGCCATCTTCTGTCCCCACCACATCCGGAGTAAGCGTCCGTTACCCCTTCTTATTTTCACAGCTAAATACTGTTCATATTGGACCCAGGATGAAGGGGGGAGGGAGAGGAGAGTGGGGAGGGAGATGGGGTGAGGGGGCGGGGAGGGAGATGGGGAGAGTGGGGGAGGAGCTGAGAGGGGGAGGGAGATGGGGTGAGAGGGGGGGGGGGAGTGACAGTGCAGCTCTGCTGCCTGAACTCTCCCTTCTATTCCAGCTACCGATTATCTGCTCGAGGGTTAACTCCTTCTGTGACTTCCTGTCACACCTCGCTGGTTGGGAGGGTCTTGTTTCAGACATGTCCTAAACTTTCTGTGACGGTGAGGGGGTATATAATAAAAATTAAGCTCGTTTTTGGTGGCCCCTGATCCGAAAATAAGGGTTCAAGAGTGTTAGCTCTTGAGCCCAGTAACGCAGTATGTATAAACTGTACTTTGCGTAAATAAAGACATTTTGTGTTTTTCCCTTTCCGAGCAGGGATTGCTAGGGCGTGAGTTTCAGGGGGGGGGGGGGGGGTTGCGGGGGAATTGTTGTCAGAATGTGCCTACTGTAAATACTCCCCCCAGACTCCCAGTGTGTATTACCTGTATTTTGTGTATCATTGTGTGTCTGCGGGTCTCACCAGAATAAACCCCATTTTATTCCACTGCCTTGTCCTACCTAGTGAATTGATCCCGGAAGGTGTTAAAAGTCCTGGTCCCCTGTGACAAAAGGTTTTACACAGCGGAGACGGTAATCCAGAACAAACGTTGTAAAGAGAGTGTGTGAGATCAGAAATACACAAACAAATACGTCCGACACAAAAATCACATGTATTACGTCTTAAGGCTCTTTCCGGATAACATATGCCCTCCTTTGCAGGGATAAAGCAGGATTGCAGGTTTTTTAACCTAATGAATCAAAAGATAATCTATATTTTTACCCCCCCGAGAGACATATCTGTAGTAGTAATAATGTGGGGACCTCGCGGATTGCTGTGTGTCCTCCTCCCACCCGTCCCATTCAGCGGGAGGCGCAGCGGGAGAGCGCATATACTGTCGCTGGGAGCGTTACAGGAAGGAGACCAGGCCAAGGCCGCGCAATTCAGCGTGTTTTCTCATCCAAAACTGTGTGCAACAGCGCCAAATCCTAACCGTACGTAACAAGCTCCCGGGAAGGGCATTTCTATACACAAGATCGCACCGGTGCCAGAAACTACTTCATGGAAGAGGTTCTGGACGTTACGAGAAGGGGACATGTAAAATGGCCAGATGAGTTGGCATCGCCCCATTATAGGAAGTGCGCTCAGATATGCAGGACGGAAATACTTATGTAATGGTCTATTTTGTGGCAAAACATCATACACAGAACCCGTACACACATATTTGCGCAGTGAGCATTTATTGGTAGTCGGTAAGTGAAGTTCTGCTCCGAAATAATGAATAGTGAGATAATAATCCCACAGCTGTGCTTGGACCTCTTTGCTGGGGGAGGGGGAGGCCGCTGTGCATTGCTGTGTAATACATCGCCGGCCCCCGCAGTGCATGGAAGGTGTTTGCACCGCTGGGTTAAGAGGACGGGAAGGTCGCTATGGGACGCACTTGTGGGACGTGGTTCTTGATGAGCTGGTCCACGGAGATGCTTGGCAGGGCCACCGAGGCCCGGACGGGTTGTAGCTCCCGCCCTTCTTCTCTCTTACCTTGCTCCTTCTGCCGCAGGCTGTGCAATGATCCTCGCTCTGTGTTGTTGCTCTCCCGCAGTATCACCCCGTGGGACAGTTGCATGGTATCCAGGACGATGGCGGCTGAGAGGGGTAAGTGACCTCTGATGCCCCCTGCTGTAGTGGAGGTGTAAGGGTTGAATGTTTTCCCATCCAGCATCAGCTTCTGTGAACCACTGGGAGTTGAGATGAGCTGGAAGCCGCTTATCTCAGATAATCCCAGGTCCTCCTTCTTTTTGGGTCTCCTGCCCTGTTTCAGTCTCTGGCTGGCCGCAGGTCCTCCTCGATGGACGGCCTCTTTCACCTTGCACTCGGCTTCTTTGTTGGGGTCCAACACTTCCACTTGGGGCCGCACGTAGTGTCGGGGCAGGCGGGAGGGGTCCAGTTTAGGCATGGAGAGGACGTTGCCTGCATCGTCGTAGATGACGTCCCTCTTCTGTGGGGGTCTCCCCAGCTGGATTTTCAGGATGTTGTGGAGGCAGGTGGGCAGTAGGTTGAAGCTGCTCACATCCTCCTCGTCCTCTTCCTCCATCTTGACGAGCTGCTCCACGAACATCTCCTTCTCAGTCTTCTCCAGGGACTTAGTGATGTTCTTCAATCCGGCTGAACGTAGGGGTCCCCGGTGGGGGCGATACTCCCTCTTTGTCTTGGGGGGCTTCGGAGGGAGAATTGGCTGGAGGAGCAGCTGTGAAGTCTTGGTGGTGGCCTTCCCTTTCTGGGTCTGTTCTGTCACTTCCCCCAGCTCGGGGGTCTGATCCGTAGACGATGGTGCTGGTTGCAGAGAGGGGCTTGGAGGCTCTGGGGTAGGTCCAAGCAGGGGTTCGAATTCAGCTGCCGCAGCTTCCTGTGCTAGTGTTTCAGTGATGGGCTCCTCTGAAGCCAGCTGTTTCAAACAGGGAAGAGATAGGGTTCAACTACATTATATGTGGGTACTTTTGTACAATGGCTACTGGGGTAACAGTCAAATTCTCGAATACCAGTAACTGAAGCTAAAACAAAACTGTGTCCTGAATATGGTAACCTAGGGTGAAGGATTTAACTCGGCAGAGCTCAACATCCCATACACACTGACCGGTAAAACAGTACAGCGGTAATATGGGGAGATATGTTGTGATAATGTACAATAACACTGCCATTCAGTGTTGTGTTACCTCTCGGTGTGTGTAATCACAGAGACGCTGCTGCAGGATAACGTGTGTACGGCAGGCGAGATGGAGAGAGTGCCACATGTCAATATAGACCGGTCAAAGGGTGACAAACATTAGTGCCAGTCCTACAGAAAGGCTTTCCCAGAGGGTGGGGGTTTTACATCCGTTCTGGGAGTGGGAGGAGCCCGGTGAGTACCAGACATTGGGGACTGCGAGGAGATGTAATAGAGAGGCAGGTGTGTGCGGAGTATGAGTGAGGGATAGAGACTGCAGGAGATGCGGGATGTAATAGAGAGGCAGGTGTGTGCGGAGCGGAGTATGAGTGAGGGTTAGAGACTGGGGGAGATGCGGGATGTAATAGAGATGCAGGTGTGTGCAGAGCGGAGTATGAGTGAGGGTTAGAGACTGGGGGACATGCGGGATGTAATAGAGAGGCAGGTGTGTGCGGAGCGGAGTATGAGTGAGGGTTAGAGACTGGCGGTGTGGGTGTACCTGTGTGTGTTTGGGGTGAGGGGACAGGACGGTGTGGGTGTACCTGTGTGTGTTTGGAGTGAGGGGACAGTACGGTGTGGGTGTACCTGTGTACGTGGAGTGAGGGGACAGGACGGTGTTGGTGTACCTGTGTGTGTTTG
>WSYH01009499.1:4153-25825 GCA_036426205.1 Ascaphus truei | reverse complement strand
CAGGTATGGGAGAAGTATGCAGTACACATTAGCTGGATTACTAATCCTGGAGCCCGATGTGTATTCCGGAGAGGCTGATATGGGGCATTACTGACTGGAAGAGACTGCCAATTTATCCCTTACATGGGGTAACAGGTCTAAGTACCTCACCAGCGTAGGAGCGAGAGCTGCCAGGGGGTGAAGGCCAGAGTATTATCTTTTGCCACAAGTTTTTGTCTGGTGACACGTTAGCAACAATAAAGAAAAGCCCCAACGCACATCTAATATGACACAGGATTTCGTACATTACTATATGAGGAAAAGAGGTGCAAGAGCAAATCACACTACTTATATGTGAATAGTGATAACATATATACTGTCCTTGATAGAAATTGCAGCTCACAAAACAGGACTCAAACCCCAGTCCAGATAACAGTAATGGCGAAAATACAGGGGCGCAAATTTCATCCAGGAACATGGAAAGAAACAAACCACAACAATAGTGCAACACTGTGCGTCTATCTGAAACACGTTAAGATTAATCTCCGAATGTTAGACTCGAGTGTTCCACGTGACAAACCGGCAGTTCGGTTGTCCAGAGTGTCCAACTCAGAAATCATCCAGGTGAGTGCTTCACGCCGCCAGAAACCATTTCCCAAATGATCCACAGGGAAAAAATAGAGGGAGGGGAATCCCACATACAAGAAAAACAAAGCAAATATAGTGTAAATTGCTTTAATTATTATAAAAACACAAAGTAATGCACTTAAGTGTCTTTGAGGTGAGTATTCAGACCACCCCGGGTCAGGAGCTGGACAGCAGCACTCCCACACAGCCTTAGATCCTGCTGCACGACCGATAAGCCGTCACTGGGCTGAGTACTTGGAACCTATTCTAGGCTGACGTCCAGCAACAGTGAGTGAATGCCCCCCAAAGTCTCTGTACTGCAAGACTCCGCCCTGCGCGTTTCGTCTATGTTAGACTTCCTCTGGATAATCTACTAGATCTGCCTGATATCACGTGGATCACGTGCGTCTAACATTCAAAGATGAATCTAACCGTGTTTCAGATAGACGCACAGTGTTGCACTATTGTTGTTGTTTGTTTCTGATGAAATTTGCGCCCCTGTACATTACTATATATTTGTTCTGATAACTTTGTGTCATTCAGTTCAATCTTTTGGCCATAACATTTTAATCCTGCCACCACATCACACGGGGATCCTCTCTGCAGTTTCCTACCCTACCAATGTTATTCTGCGTCTTTGTATTTCTTCCACTGCAAAGAGAAAAGAGGAAACAAAACACTAATATAGCCAAATAGCAGGGGGGAGGGTGTGATATGTATGCGGTGCCTAAGGGGTTAATATTTAGGAGCACTATATGCGCATGTGGATATACAGTATACGGGTTACATGTGTTTTCATTGAAATTGTATTTATCCGGAACTCAGCATGACACGATGGATTAAAATTAACTTTAAACAACAATTCTGCATCACACGTGTGAGTGACATAGCATAGCGTCCTGCATACTGGAAGCAGATTTTAGGAAGGGTTGAAGCACTATTGCACCTTAATGAATAATATTCATCTTCCTGTGGAGGTAATTCGTCTTGTGCCAACAGCATGATGTATACACAGCACAGGTACAGCGTTGGTGCCAGGCTCCCCCTCACACACACACTACTACACCATGACATGTATACACAGCACAGGTACAGCATGGGCAGTGTCAGTGCCAGCCTCCCCCTCACACACAGGAAGGGGAGGAGCTGTGAGCCAAGATGGTGGCAGACCCTGGAGGAGGGAGAGGAGTGGGAACCAGGTCTCCAGCTAATCTGAATGTGGATAAGAAAGTTTCACTGGAAGCTAAAGTGCAAGAACTTTTGCAAAAGAAAGAGTCAGAAAATATGGAAAAAGATGAATGAAAATATTTGGCAGAAAGAATCTGAAATGGAGAATACTGAAAGTACTCAGAACCAGACGGTAAGAACTGCGGCTAAAACCAGCTCAAGGTCTAATGAAGCCAGGAGTAAAAGACAGGCAGAACATGAGAAAAGGAGACGGGGTCACAGAAATTGTTATCCCACAAATTTGTAAGGACTTACACACTAATGCACAGGCAAATACAGCTACACCAGAGACCCCGCACCGCAAGCAGCTGCATCTGACGCAGTGACACTGTATACAACTGTACCTGACACAGAGACACTACAAGCAGCTGAAGGTTGCAGACAGGTGCAGGAATTAGAAGACACACCCAAGGCAGACACACAGCAAACAGCCCAGGCTGAGAGCCTGAATGATGCTGGCAATACATCTGAGACAGAGCAGCAAACAGCCCAGGCACAGGAAGAATTGTCTGAAATAGAAATGGCTGAAGCAGTGGAGAACGCTGAAGCAGTTGAGGCTTTTGAGGCACAAGAAATGGAAATTCCTAAAATGGGAGAGAAATCCATACAGCCTGCAGCAGCATCAAAGCCCTTGGCAGAAACAGGAGCGGCAAAAGCAAAGTCCTTAGCTGAAGCAGGAACAGCAGCAAAACCAACAGCAGCGGCTGAGCCAGCTCCCCCCCAGCAGTCAGCATGGAGTACAAGACGCCCAGGTACATCTTATTTGTCATTTGATGATGCCAGAAAGCGCAGGAACGTAGTCAGACTGCATTACTGTGGGGATATGGTTCCTATACCGGACAGATTTGTTATTGGAAAAGACTTGATCAAAGTTTCTCTTGGCTTCCAACCCAGTGAGGTGTATGCTTTGTTACATGCTCCTAATAGCAGGAACTACGAAGTCAGCTTTAAGACACCAGAAGGGCTTGAAAAATTCTGGTTTCGCTAAAAAGAAGTGAAGGATAATCCAGAATGGGAATTCTTTAAAGTTATCCAAGTATCTCGCCCTGTGACCATGGAAGTAAATATTATCTTTGATATTGAGACTAGCGGTAGAAGATATACTTTTTTGGCTACAAAGACAGTGCGATGTTCTGTCCGGTCCAGTGAAAAATATGGATGCTGAAGGTTTCTGGAATGGGGGCTACAAGTTTAAAGTTAAGCTCAGGTACACACACAATGTGGCATGTCACCTCCCAAACGCCATATATATTGGAAGGGATTGCGGGCAATGTTTTTATTGGGGACAGCCTAAAAAGTGTTTTAAATGTGATTCCCCCAGGCACTTTAGCTCAGCATGTGATAAAATCAGGTGCACTTTATGTGGTTCGATTGGTCATCACAGCTCTGAGTGTGACAATGACATAGTCTGCAACCTGTGCTATAAATATGGTCATTCCTATAAAGATTGCCCAGAAGCCGAGCACAACCATTATACGCAGAAGGAAATGTGTAGTGTGCAGAATACAGCATCTCCTAGTGATAAAGAGAATATCACAGAGTCATCAGAATGTCTTCAACTTGCACCTGCAGAAGAGGTTTTAAAGTCTCTGGGTCTGACATATATGCTTCCAGCCCAAAGGGGATCAGACGGAGAGCACAGGAGCGATCTGAGTTTTGTACCAAACACAGAGAATACTTCTCAGGAAGGTGATGTACCCCGCAAGGATGGTGGCGAACCCTGCAAAGATGGCGGCAAACCCTGCAAAGATGGCGGCGAACCTGGCAAAGATGGCGATAATGAATGGGAAACAATAACAAATAAAAACAAGACTGCCCAAACCAGCTCAGCTAGAAAGAAAACTACAGAAACTGTCCCAGAAGAGATCTTGCTGCACAATACCTATGAGGTATTGGACTAAAAGAGTTGGGGTGAAAAGATGGATGACGCAGACCCCGATATGTCGAACAGTCAGACCTCGCAGCGGTCTGGATCTATTCAGGACATTGATATGACCGGACCATCAAATAAGAGAAATCTGCCATCAGAGAGTCCCCCTGGGAGAAAGAAAATGGTCAAAAAGAAAAATGGTGCTAAAAAGAAAAAAAAAAGGGTGGTGGTGATTCACTAAATGTGCCAAAGTGCCCCTCCCGCTGAAAATGGCAACTATTAATGTGAATAGTATTAAGGGGAAAAAGACCCGGACAGAAGCCTTTTCTAGTCTAAAGGACATTAAGAATTAGATTTTCTTTTTGCAGGAAACTTGCGTGATTACTTTGTGTTATTTATCTATCAGATGTAAAGTGTATATACCAGAGGGAATCTGAGAGGTTGGAGAGATGCATTTAGATATCTTTGAAAAGGGAATCTCTGTAAGATAAATGTAATGTTTGTGATTCTCTGGATGCTATTCTGTGAGTATTGTGTGTATTTGTAAATATTTGTATTTTGTATTTAAAATAAAAAAAGATTCCCCTCACCCACTACTACACCATGTCATGTATACACAGCACAGGTACAGCATGGGCAACAGCAGCAGTGCCAGCCTCCCCCTCACACACACTACTACACCATGACATGTATACACAGCACAGGCAGCGGCAGTGCCAGCCTCCCCCTCACACACTACTACACCATGTCATGTATACACAGCACAGGTACAGCACAGGCAGCGGCAGTGCCAGCCTCCCCCTCACACACTACTGCACCATGTCATGTATACACAGCACAGGTACAATGCTAGCCTCCCCCTGTCCAGATAAAAGGTGCAGATGGCAGGGAGAGTCTCGCTGTCACTCAGAGCCCGCAGCAATGGCTTCTCCGGCTAATTACCATAATTGCCTCACATCTCTCTCCGCTCCACTTTCTGTCCATTTGGCTGCAGAAAAACGAGGGGATGGGGGGAGGGCACAGGCACAGGGACCCATTAGGTGCCAGGGACACTCTGTGCTGTGTCTCTCTGCTTTATCTACTCTGCACTTTGCCCTCTGTCTTCTGCTCTCTGCAATATTTGCTCTTCCCCACACACACCCTGCTCCTTGTGTGCCCTGCACCCTACGCGCCCTGCTCCCAGCTTGCCCTGCACCCTACGCACCCTGCTTCCCGAGAAGTTATAGAGAATGGTTATATGGGGTAATAGGAGCAGTTATAGTGAGCGGTTATATGAAGTTATAGGAGGAGATATAGGGAGAGGTTATTTGGAGTAATAGGAGGAGTTATAGGGAGCGGTTATATGAAGTTATAGGAGGAGATATAGGGAGAGGTTATTTGGAGTAATAGGAGGAATTATAGGGAGGGGCTATATGGGGCAATAGGAAGAGTTATAGGGAGGGGTTAAATGGGACAATAAGGAGTTATAGGGAGCGGTAATATGAGGCAATAGGAGGTATTATAGAGAGCAGTTATATGGGGTTATAGGAGGAGTTATAGGGAGCGGTTATATGGTGAAACAGGAATTATATGGAGTAATAGGAGGAGATATAGTTAAAGGTTTTATAGAGCAATAGGAGGAGTTATAGGGAGCGGTTATATGGAAAAATAGGGGGAGATATAGGGAGAGGTTATATGGAGTAATAGGAGGATTTATAGGAATTATTTGGTGCACGTACAATGATGGGTGTCATGGGAGAGGGGGTTTGGCCCGGTATTGAAGGGGTTACACCCCATTTGGCCACCCCCTGCTCTCACATGGGAAGCAAGGGGTTAACTGGACTGCAGTTCAGTAAGGTGTTTTTACCCTGCTTCAGCAACCAACTGTATATTGCTGGTAGAGACAACAAGGCCCATGTCTGGAGAATTGGGTGTGAAATATAGCACCTGTGACAAACGTTCTCTACACAGGAGGCCCAGCTTCAAAGCATTTCTTGACAAGGGGCTTTATGGGGGCCAGGGGGCGGCTACAGAAGGAGATATCAGAATGAGTGACCTTATTAAATATAAGAATATCATGAGATGTCCTCGGCTGAACATGCTAAAAGTTACGTGTGTATGCGTGGGACCGAGTCGCAAATAATGATTACAGACACATGATGCCTAGCAGGTACTAAGAGACAGACATTAATATCTCTCTTAATTTTAGTATTACACGGTAATATTTAGTCTCATTGGGAGCGTCCTGCGTGCCGGAATGTATTAATATGTCTTGCGTGCCAGTAAGTATTACTGAACTGAAGTTATGAAGTTATAGATAGGAAAAGCAGTTTTTAAACGTCCTGGGGTGGGAGGAGTTTTACTCTGGGGTAAGACTGTCAACCTCACCACTGATTTATGACGGGTTGGGTTTAGGTTGTGTTCAATGGGAAATAACTGTATTTAAGGCTGAGCAAGTGTGGGAGGGGGGCTGAGGAAATAAGCCCCCTGATTAGAATAATACCCACCCAGTGGGCAGGTATTACGGTGTCCTCAGGTGAGGTGGCAAGGAGAGATTGGGTGCAGGTAATTGTTCTCCAATGGCCTACACTCAATAGTAAGGTATAGACTAGAGATTGGATATAAACCAGTGCCCAGCCAATACTCTGTGTCTTTGTGTCATTTTGAGATTGCTGCATGAATTGCTAATCAAGATTCCTGATTATTTCATCATTCCAACCCTAAGTAAGTGTATATTTTGTCTGTTATTTGTATATCTTGTGTGTTCACTTTTTCAAGGAATAAACTATATTTATTTATATCTTAGTCGTGTTCAGTTCAACCAGGGTATTTTTGGTGTATATTATAGCTTGTCATAAGTTACTGTGACAATGGGATTTATCAGTTTTAACGTATTCTGCAATCCTTTCTCTCCAGGTCTGAGCTGCATAAAAATACAACAACAGGGCACTACTTACACTAAGTGATATGAAATAATGTTTATGGTGCAAATGTGAAAATGTGAGATCAACGTAAAAACTAAACATAAAAACCCCTAATCTTAAAATGCTGCTGTTCCAATAAAGTGCCCCAGAACTTTCCAGCCACGATTTCTTCTTCGTGGGCACATGCAGGAAAGTAAAGCACATGATGTACCGTATACAGTATATAGTGTCCACGTAAGAAAGTGAAATGACACGACTTGTGTTCTCACACGGTTTCCGTTCTGCAGGCATTGCACTGAAATCTCTGATTTTCCAGGAGTATTCCACAGGATATCTATCTATATCTGTATACTATATACTGTACAGTACGTTGGAAAGCTGTCTGTGCGCTAGGCATGTGGACGCCTATTAAGACATCGTAACCACATTTTGCATGATGGTCCCCGAGATCAAGAGCAGGTTTTTGTCTATGTTTGGATACAATTGGACACCATTTTTAATCAAGATGGCGGACTGAACCTTGCAAAACGGCAGTGATTTTAACCACATTCAGCAGGAATATAAGTAGCCAGGCGGAAGTTAGAAAATCCATGTTTTGCACGTTGGTTAAGTTCATGTTGGATGCTCCAGAGTGGGATCTGGAAAAAATTGGTATGTTTTTGTGCCTGATGTAAAAACCAAACATATAGTTTACCCAACTGCATTACAATAAAAACATCGTTTTTTTTAATTAAGAAACAAAAAAATAACACATTAACTTAGCCATTTATAAATCCCAGTATTTTTTTGTTTCTTAGAATTCCCGAACAACTCCGGGTACTTTCAGCTAGGAGAGAGAGTGTGTGTGTGTGAGAGAGAGAGAGTGTGTGTGAGAGAGAGAGTGTGTGAGAGAGAGAGAGTGTGTGTGTGAGAGAGAGAGTGTGTGTGTGAGAGAGAGAGTGTGTGTGAGAGAGAGTGTGTGTGAGAGAGAGAGTGTGTGTGTGAGAGAGAGTGTATAGTAATAGCTAGGAGAGGGAGGGGGTACTTTCAGCAAGGAGAGAGAGAGAGAGAGAGTAGAAAAGGAAAGTGTGTGTGTGTAGAGAGAAAATGAAAGTGTGTGTGTGTGTAGAGAGAAAAGGAAAGTGTGTGTGTGTAGAGAGAGAAAAGGAAAGTGTGTGTGTGTGTGTGTGTGTAGAGAGAAAAGGAAAGTGTGTGTGTGTGTGTGTGTGTGTGTGTGTAGTAATAGCTGTGTGAGAGTGTGTGTGTGAGTGTATGTTATAGAAAGAATATAGCAAATAGTGTGATACGTTTAATACCTACACCACAAGCTGCAGGATGGGATAGTGAGGGGCTTAGTGTGATACACAGTGTCCTAGAGGTTTTAGGGCATGTGATTATGAAGAGATGTTGTGGGATTGTCTGTTCCTAGAGATAAACACAGCGTGAGCTCCTGACCTAAATTTGAGGGTCCGTGAGCAGGATTTCCCTGAGGCTTATCCCTGCCCCAAAACTCATGAGCGCTGCAGCAGGGGTACTCGTCTGCAGCCGGATGGGGCTTGGGGTGTAGGCCAAAATCTACCAGGGATGCTCAACGTGGAAAGCAATTAAAGATGCAGAAAAAAACAACCTTTGTATAACCTGACACCTCCACTTTCTTGTTTATTTCTTTGTGTGTTTGTTCATGGATTTAATATACACTGTTATTCTTATTCTTTCCCGAAAGAAACACAATTTAGTGAGCAGATAAGCCGGGTGGGGGACTCCAGTCCTCGAGGGCCACCAACAGGTCAGGTTTTCAGGATATCCCTGCTTCAGCAGCGGTGGCTCAGTCGAAGACTGAGTCACTGATTGAGCCACCTGTGCTGAAGCAGGGATATCCAGAAAACCTGACCTGATGGTGGCCCTTGAGGACTGGAGTTGCCCACCCTTGAGATACGAAGTGTTCTGGTTTCTGCCGCTTATGAGGAAATGGAAGACATTGCATGGACATCTTACATAGATTATTCAATTATAACATCAACTAAATGTAGGATTTTGCAATCAGACTTAGTTACCGCTGGGGTACACGGTTCTCTTGTTTAACCCTGGTGCTGTTTAGGGATCACAGTTGGACAAGGGTTAACAGTCTGAGCATGGAAAAGACGCATCTCCTGTACAACAGTAAATTCTTTATCATCCTCCCACTTGTCTCCTTCAGTGCTTTTTATACATTGAGGGCCAGTGATTTGGGAGTCCCTGGGAGCTCCCCCTTCTGTGCAGACCCCTTCATTCATTCTCCATGTTAATTTCTGCGCAATAAGGCACCCAGGAGCTGCATTACTTTAATACCATGTTATATAGTTAAGGCCTGGGTAATAAGGCACTCAGGAGCAGGGTTACTGTAATATGTTAAAGGGTTACTTCCTGGACAACAAGGCATCCAGGAGCAGGGGTACTGTAATATGATGTTATAGGGATACTGTCTGGGTAATAAGGCACTCAGGAAGAGTGAAATCAGTGGGTTTCTGAGGATTGTTCCTTTGTAAGAACTCTGGTTTGAATCCGCTGAGTTGATTTGTGGCTTCCACTCAATGCTATCTGATGACCTTCCACTGTCCCCTTACACAATGCTGTGTGGCCGGAGCCAGGCCGCAGGCTGTCACTGCCGCCTCTGGGATCCTGAACAGGACTCGTGGGGGACGGGGACCAGCAGGCTGCATCTCATATAAACCCTCACCTGTAATAAACATGCTGCAGTGTATAGTAATGCAGGTATCTCACATGTCCTTCTTTTTAGACCAATTTATCCCATTAATTGCGGAAGGTGCCTGTGATCTCACCCCTGCCTGCGATCTCCCGCCACCTGCTATCTCCCCCCCCCCCCCCCCCCCCCCCCCCCCCCCCGGGCCTGTGGTCTGCCCCCTCCCACGGCCTGTGATCTTCCTCCCCCCTCCAACGGCCTGTGATCTTCCTCTTGGCCTGTGATCCTCTCCGCCTGCTGTCCTCCCCCCCTGTGCCCGTGATCTCCCTCCAGTCTGTAATCTCCCCACTCCCAGCCTATGTTCTCCCCCCCGAGTTCTCCTCCCCCCTCCCCGTGTTCTCCCCCCCCCCCCCCCCCGTGTTCCCCCCCCCCCCTCCGTGATCCACCCCGCCTGCTATCTCCCACCCCCTATTGAGGGGGGGGGGGGTGCTGTCTGCTTATGTCTGAGTCTCTTTGTAGGAGCAGCTTGTATCGTGTTATATATTCCCAGCTATGCTAATTCAAAACAAACATACATGTGAGTATACAACACACACACACATGCAAACAAACACATGCAAACACACACACACGCAAACATAAACATACACACACAGTCGCGTCACACAGCGCATTGTGATTCAGCACCCTGGACAGAGGCACAGGACTGAGCTTGGCCGGTTCTGCTGCAAACTGAGACAAACTTTTTCATTTCTTCTCAAACCCGCAGAAGTTTCTTATTCTAACGCCGACATTCTGCAGAACTTTCTGATCCTGTTCTCGCTGCAGTGTTTTCTCTAAATTATTATTATTATTTTTTAACGTTTGTAAGATTTTTTTTTTTTTTTTTGCGTTGTCTTTCGCAGAAATGAAGAACACAAATAAGAGGCGAATTGTCTCACGCCCATCTCTATTCAGAGGGTCAGATCTAATCGGAACCTGGGAATATAATGATAACTAAGCGAATTATACATGTGTATATATCATCTTTTTCTTCTAGTCTTTATACAATATCTGTATGTGAGTGTCATTGCTAGTGATATATCCATTGTTGCATTTTGTCATTCAATAGGTTATTTGTATCAATTTAGTGCATCAACTGGTACATGGAGTTATATAGATACAACATTATATTTCTTTATTTACATCTTTTTTTTCTTTTTCTTTTTTATATAGAATTATTCATCCATTTTGACAAACCTAATGTGTAATATATGTGTTTCACATGCATATTATATATTTATTATAAGCATTTGAATTATTTATTGGTATGCATGTGTTGTTACATATATATATATAAATATATATATATATATATAATTCAATTCATTCAATAGATTGGTATCTATACATAGTATATGTAAAGTCCTTTGTAGATGTATCATTCTCCAGCAGTGATAGGAGTTAAATTATGTCACATTTTTTCCTTATCTGTTTGCAATTAGCAATTTAGTTGAGAACTTGTGTAATTGGTTACTCTACCTATAAATACATATGTGCTGAACAATTAAAGTTTCCCCTGATGAAGTCATGCCAGACGAAACGCGTAGGGTGTGTTTGGAGTGGCAAGTGCAGCAACTCTTAATTTTTACTGCAAGCACGGAGAGACTAGAACTAATTGCCGGTTGATCAGAAGGCAGCCCAAGTGGAGGATCCATTCTGCGGGACATCGCGAGTGAGCTGAGAGCTGAGCCTATCAGAGGAGAGGTGTCTGTGAGAGGAGGGACGTGAGTGGAGTGGCGCATGGCGTGCAAACACCATATCCGTTATACAGAGGGTTTGAAGATCTCCCGGTCCTGTATACACAGCGTGTGAGGCACCAAATATACATCAGAAGCTCTGCCGGATCCCTGCTGCAAGTGTTGGGGTTTGAGATTATATCTCATAAATTCTGTTGTTCTGTTTGTGAGTGCGCATTTTATAATATTTTTCAGTCCTACATAAATTGTAAAACTTTAATACACTAGGAGTGCGCCTGTTTTCTTTCTTTTTTTTTTCCATGTATGTATTTATGTATGTATATATGTATGTATATATTACCCCCGTACCATGATCAGCCTCCCTTTCCTTTCCACCTCTGATAATACCCCCAGGTTAAATAAATGTATTGTTCTCTCCTCACTGCTCTCTCTCCCTCATTAAATTGTCAGCTCTTCAGCACCACGATTCATTGCTCTTAAAGTTTCGTTCCCAGTTTGATCCACATATTATATTATATTATAGTTCTCTTGCCTATAAAACGCTGTGCGTATGGCCGTATATATATATATATATATATATATTAGGTCCGGAAATAATTGGACACTGACACAATTTTCATAATTTTGGCTTTGTACGCCACCACATTGGATTTGAAATGAAGCTACTGAGATGCAATAGAAGTGCAGACTTTCAGCTTTAATTCAAGGGGTTGAACAAAAATATCGTATGAAACGTTTAGGAATTGCAACCATCTTCATACACAGTCCCCTTATTTCAGGGGCTCAAATGTATTTGGACAAATTAACACAATCATAAATAAAATGTTCATTTTTAATACTTTGTCGAGAATACTTTGCAGGCAATGACTGCTTGAAGTCTGGAACGCATTGACATCACCAAACGCTGGGTTTCCTCCTTTGTGATGCTTTGCCAGGCCTTTACTGCAGCTGTCTTCAGTTGTTGTTTGTTCGTGGGTCTTTCTGCCTTAAGTTTTGTCTTCAGCAATTGAAATGCATGCTCGATCGGGTTGAGATCAGGTGATTGACTCGGCCATTGCAGAATATTCCACTTCTTTGCCTTAAAAAACTCCTGGGTTGCTTTCGCAGTATGTTTTGGGTCTTTGTCCATCTGTAAAGTGAAGCGCCATCCAATCAACTTCACTGAATTTGGCTGAATCTGAGTAGACAATATATCCCAATACACTTCAGAATTCATCCGGTTGCTTCTGTCTTCTGTCACATCATCAATAAACACTAGTGACCCAGTGCCATTGTAAGCCATGCATGCCCATGCCATCACACTGCCTCCACCGTGTTTTACAGATGATGTGGTATGCTTCGAATCATGAGCCGTTCCAAGACTTCTCCATACCTTTTTCTTCCCATCATTCTGGTACAGGTTGATCTTAGTTTCATCATATACTCTCTCACGCCTGATACCTTATACACACGCATGCGCATTAGTCTCTGCTTTGAGGGTTCCCCCATACAGACACTCCGTGTCTTGTAGGTTGCATAGCAATGACGTCATTTAGTTCATTTTTGGCATAGTTGTTTTCAGCTGATCCAGAGAGGAGGGGCAGGCTACTAGCCTATCACTGTCTGTATTTGGTGTGAATGTGGGTATATAATGGTGGTTTTTGTCACTTAGGGGTGAGCACTCCCTTGAGAAAGGTCCTGTTTAAGGACCGAAACGTCGGTTGTATGTGCCTTTTTTTCAATACATCTTTATTTGATATCTACTCTGAGTGCTGTCTCGTTTCTTGCTGCGTGGTCTTGGACTCCTGGTCTGCCTGGTAAGGAATCTCCATTTTTATTCATTGTTATATGGGACAAGCACCGGTTTTCAACCTTTATTGTGAGTGACATCTGCCTTTGTGTATATATATATATCATACCATACACATAGATGAATACCGCATCAAGCAACCAAATAATAAATACACTGTCTTAAACCTAAACAGAAAATAACTGAAAAATAACAGAAATAATAACTGCTAGGCGGTGCTAGAGGAATAAAATTAATATGTAAACAAAGAAAAAGAAACCTCTGAAAAAGCACTCAGACAAATAATGCAAATAATAATAACAATTTTATTAAATCAAAATATGAAGGAAAACAAAAAACAGCTGACTGGAACCCTGCCTAACTAGACTCAATAAATTGACATGGGACAAAAGAAAAAATAATAAATAACCCCAAGAAAACTAAGCTATCATATCCGGATATCTGATCAGGAGGTCTGTTGTGCGCATGTGCGGGAATTGGACTCCCGTTGCTGCGTGAACATGACGTCACTATGTCGTCTCAAGCATTGAGAATATGCTCTGCTATGGACGCAGCACGTACCTGTTCATAGCGCCATCTATCTGGGACCTGGTATGCGCACTCGTGAGGCGCAGGCGCAGCAGCCAAAGCCTTTAATGTGTATAGATGTGGGACGTTTTTGGCACGAAATACGTCATTAAGCAGTGCCTTTTTAAACCGGACATGCTCCATGGCCCCATTACCACCCTAGAAAAAGCCTTAGTGGGCAAAATGCGTTGGTGGCACCTTATGCTGCTGGCCCTGCCTGCTGGCTCTTCATTTGGAGAATATTATTTGTTGGGACAACCCTTTGATATAGCTGTTGTTTTGTGATGGTGGTTACGTCAATCCAGGATTCTCTTGTCATCTTTGCTATACAGGAGTTAAGTATATCATCTTCATATACTACTGTTATCGTGCAGTTATTATACAGTTTTGCAGTATATGGGTCTTTCTCCTGTACATGTTCCATTGATCCTTTGTGTTTGGGCCACTGAAGTACCTTGAATGTCTGTTGTCATGTGCTATATTTATAGCTTTATGTCTATAGGTCCTTATATTACAGTGCCCCATACACTAGTATAGCATGCCTGTTATATTTATCCACTTTCTGTTTATTTCTTTCCTTTAGAGGTTTTTTTTTCTTTTTTATCTCTAATAGGTGTATTGTTCATTATCTCTTTCATACGACCGTCCGGTTGTGGATCACTACGGGCACTTTGTTCCCATAGTGGTTCCATTTTTTGAGGTTTTGTTCATTATATGTTTTGTTTTTTATGATAGCTTAGTTTTCTTGGGGTTATTTATTATTTTATCTTTTGTCCCATGTCAATTTATTGAGTCTAGTTAGGCAGGCTTCCAGTCAGCTGTTTTTTGTTTTCCTTCATATTTTGATATAATAAAATTGTTAATATTATTTGTCTGAGTGCTTTTTAAGAGGTTTCTTTTTCTGTGTGTGTGTGTATATATATATATAATCAAAAAATAAATAGATGATACCGTTCTGGGGCTAACGAAATGCTTTTATTTGTGCGAGCTTTCGAGATACACTGATCTCTTCTTCCGGAGATGTTACAAATTGCCACAGAACGGTATCATCTATTTATTTTTTGATTATTGAAGCTCGGCTAACACGGTACTGATACCTCTACATGTATGTATGTATGTATGTATGTATGTATGTATATATATATATATATATATATATATATATATATATATATATATCAGGTTTTGCATCTTGGGTCCTGGCATGGTTTTGTCCCGCATTCAGTTGTACTGCTGAATACTTTACTCCTCACCATAATATTCTTGAGATTATGGGGTTGTCTGTATGATAATAAGGGTGCTTCAGGGAAGACCTGTTGCAGTCTTGTATCTTCCTGGAGGATGGGTTGTAGTTTCCTGGCGATCTTGCGTAGGGCTCCTAGGTGTGGGTTATATGTGACCACCAAAGGTACCCTGTCGCTTGTCTCCTTCTGTTTGTATTCAAGGAGATCACTTCTTGGTATTCTGGTGGCTTTGTGAATTTGCTGGTCTACAATTCTGTGGTTATATCCACGGTTTATAAAGTCTGATCTCAAGGCTTTAATCCGCTGGTCTCTGTCTGCTGTGTCGGAGCATATCCGGTTGTATCGTATGGCTTGACTGTAGATGGTTGCATGTCTGGTGTGTGTCGGGTGGAAGCTGTTGTCCCTCAAATAGCTGGCTCTGTCTGTAGGTTTGCGGTATACAGAGGTCTGTAGTTGGTTGTTCTTTATAGTAATGGTGGTGTCTAGAAAATGTACTTCATCCGGGGAATGGGTGAGTTTGAGGTTGATGGTCGGGTGGAAAGTATTGAAGTTGTCATAGAACTGTAGGAGGTCCTGTTCGCCAGAGGTCCAAATCAGGAGGATGTCATCGATGTAGCGAAGGTATGTAAGGGGTTTCAAGTGACAGGTGGACAGAAAGTCCCTTTCCAGTTTTGCGCAGAACAGATTGGCATACTGTGGCGCCATCCGAGTACCCATAGCAGTCCCGGTTGTCTGAAGGTATGTGTCATTTCCAAATGTGAAGTAGTTATGGGTCAGAATAAATTCGATGCATTTAGTCACTGTCTCTGTGAGTGGCTCCTGCGGTCCCAGAAAGTATCTGCAGGCTGAAATCCCATCCTCGTATATATATATATACCTGCAATATGACCAGCACACTTCCCATAGTCCTTACGCGCTGGGGACTGGACTGCTGCAGGAACGGCCACCTCAATGTCATGGTGTTTTACCAAAAATAGAAGCAATCACTTTAAAAGGGGTGAATACCAACCTGTGTGACAGGGTCATTTAACCCCTTCCCCAATGCATGGCTCCCCATGTGGTTATATTGCATGGGGATGCCTCCCTGTCAGCACTGACATGTAACACCTTTCCTACCATTTATTACATTAATACGGGGTAGGAATCATGGAGCGGCATTGTTCCTGGTGTAAGTCCCAGCGCCTGCTTCTTGCTACTTGTGTGTGTGCCCCCTGTGTGTGTGTGCGCCCCCTGTGTGTGCGTCCCCTGTATGTGTGCACGTCCCCTGTGTGTGCTCGTCCCATGTGTGTGCACCCCCTATGTGTGTGCCCCCTGTGTGTGTGCGCCCCCTGTGTGTGTCCCCTGTGTGTGTGTGTCCCCTGTGTGTGTGTCCCCTGTGTGTGTGCGCATCCTGTGTGTCCCCTGTGTGTGTGTGTCCCCTGTGTGTGTGTGTGTGTGTCCCCTGTGTGTGTGTGTCCCCTGTGTGTGTGTGTGTGTCCCCTGTGTGTGTGTGTGCCCTGTGTGGGTGTGTGCCCCCCCTGTGTGTGTGTGCCGCCCGAGTGGCGCCTGTGTGTGGGGGTGTGTGCCCCCCTGTGTGTGTGTGTTTCCCCTTTGTGTGTGTGGTTTTCCCCTGTGTGGGTTTTGCCCCGTGGGTGGTGCCCCTGTGTGTGTGTGCGCCCCCTGTGTGTGTGCGCCCCCTGTGTGTGTGTGTGGGTGCCCCCTGTGTGTTTCCCCGTGTGTGTGTCCCGTGTGTGCCCCTGGTGTGGTGTGCGCCCCCTGTGTGTGTGTGTTTCCCCTGTGTGTGTGTGCGTGCCCCCTATGTGTGTGTTCCCTGTGTGTGTGTCCCCTGTGGTGTGTGTCCCCTGTGTGTGTGTGCGCCCCCTGTTGTGGTGTGTGTTTTCCTCCCCCCTGTTGTTTGTGTGTGTGTGCGCCCCCTGTGTGTGTGCGTGTGTGTGTGTGTGCCCCCTGTGTGTGTGTGTGGGTTTCCTTTCCCGCTGTTGTGTGGTGCCGCCCCCTGGTTTTTCCCCTGTGTGTGTATGTCCCTTGTGTGTGTGTCCCCTGTGTGTGTGCGCATCCGTGTGTCCCTGTGTGTGTGTCCCCCCCCGGTGTTTGTGTGGTCCCCTGTTTGTGTGTGGTCCCCTTGTGTGTGTGTCCCCTGTGTGTGTGTGTCCCCTATTGTGTGTGGTGTCCCTGTGTGTGTGTTTCCCCCTGTGTGGGTTTGTGCCCCCCCCTGTGTGTGTGTGTGCGCCCCCGGTGTTGTGCGCCCCCCCTTGTTGTGTGTTCCCCCTGTGTGTGTGTGTTTCCCCTGTGTGTGTGTGCACACTCCCTGTTTTGTGTGGTGCGTTCCCCCTATGTGGTTTGGGGGGTGGTGGTGTCCTGTGGTGTGTGTCCCCTGTGTGTGTGCGCCCCCTGTGTGTGTGTGTGTTTCCGGCCTTTGTGGTGTGTATGCGCCCCTGTTGGGTGTGTGTGTGCCCCCTGGTTGTGGGTGTTTCCCTTTGTGTGTGTGTGTGGCCCCCTGTGTGTGCTTTCCTCCCCTGTTGTGTGGTTGCCGCCCCCCTGTGTGTGTGTGTGCCCCCTGTGTGTGCGTTTTTGTTTTCCCCTGTGTGTATGGTGCGTCCCCCTATGTGTGCCTTCCATTGTGGTCAAAATGCGGTTGTTGTGATGTGTTCTGTGAGGGGTGAGGACCTTGCCTGTCTGCTGCTATTGTTTTGGAGAGACGGGGGACCCTCTTCCAGGTCGGGCACGGGGAAGGCAGAGTGAATTCTTCATCAAATGCCGCAGGTATGGGGAGTGGAATCCCAAAGTAATGTGGGCTGTTTCTGTACGGGCTTGTTGCTCTCCGCTGGAATATGGATTTTTCTCAGGGGCTTTGTGTCTCGTGCTGACGCCGAGCTGGTGGAGGTCCTCTGGGCTCACAACGGTAACTGGTTTTTAAGTTTGTCAAATACTTAGCTGTGATCAGTTTTACACCTAGGGGCCCATTAGCCGGCTGGTGAAGTGGTGAAGGCAGAATAGGAGGGTTAGACCGCCACCTATGGATGTTCCAGTATGTCTACTATCTTTATTTATAAGCGCATTAATTTACATAGCGCTCCACAGAGCAGTAATATACGTGACAATCATATAGATAACAAATAATAATAAATAACACATAATGGGCATCATGCTCAGACATCAATAACATTTAGGTAAAGGATTTTTCTCCCGAAGAGTTACAGAGTCTGAATTGTAAGGTAGGGAGAACGTAAGACAGTAGGAGAGGTGTTCTGGTAAGGGCATCGGCAAGGGCCAAGGTTAATGTATGAAGTGTATAGTATCAGCCACATATAGGCGGGAGGAATTGCATGGAGGAGAGATGAGTGAGTAGGAAGAAGTGCATAATGCGAGAGCGAGCAGAGAGGAGGAGTGCAGTGGGAGAGAGCAAGGGGGAGACGAGGGATGTTCAGTGGATAGCGAGGGGAGACTCGAGGTGCGTGGGAAAGAGCGAGGGGGAGACATGAGGTGCAGTGGAGAGACGAGTTGGAGAACGAGAGGTTCAGGTGGAGAGAGCGAGTGGGAGACGAGGAGGTGCAGGGGAGAGAGCGAGGGGGAGACAAGGAGGTGCAGTGGAGAGAGCGAGGGGAGACGAGTAGGTGCATGGAAGAGCGAGGGGAGACAAATAGGTGTAGTTGGAGAGAGCGAGGGGGAGACGAGGAGGTGTAGTGAGAGAGCGAGGGGGAAGACGAGGAGGTGTAGTGGAGAGAGCGAGGTGGAGACAGAGGTCAGTGGAGAGGGCGAGGGGAGACGAGGATGTTGCAGTGGAGATAGCGAGGGGGAGACGATGAGGTGCAGTGGAGAGAGCGAGGGGGAGACAAGTAGGTTATGGGGAGAGAGCGAGGGGGAGACGAGAGGTGTAAGTGAGAGGTGATCGAGGGGGAGACAGATGTGTAGTGGAGAGAGCGGATGGGGAGACAAATGATGTGTAAGGATAGAGCGAGGTGGAGACGAGGAGTTGCAGTGGAGATAGCGAGGGGAGAACGTAGTGTATGTAGAAGCTAGGGGGATACGAGTGTGTAGGGGGGGGGGGGGGGGTGGGGGGGAGACGAGGGGAGACGAGATGTTAATGGAGAGAGCGATGGGGAGACAAGGAGGTGTAAGGAGAGAGCGAGGGGGAGACGGAAAGTGTAGTGGGGGAGAGCTAGGGGGTAGACGAGATGTGTAGTGGCCACGAGCGAGGGGGAGACAGGAGGTCAGAGGAGAGCGAGGGGGAGACGAGGAGGTGGCACGAAGACAGTGCGAGGAGGTAGTCGTCGTGTCCTCATATCTAGATTTTGCCCTTATACTGGGGCACAGGAGAGCGAGAGGCTATGCCACACACTAAGCTGGGGGCTGGAAAAGTCAGGGTGTCTTGTTACAGTGCTGAGACACTGGGGGTTGTGGGGTTAGGTTCCAGTGTTGGTGACGCCCGTGCAGTGGAGGAGCGAGAGGGAGACTAGGAGTGTCTTGGATAGAGTGTAGGGGGAGACGAGAAGGTGCAGGAAGAGCTAGGGGGAGACGAGGATGCAGTGGAGAGAAGGTGAGGGTCAGACTAGGAGGTTTAGTGGGATAGCGAGGAGGTGCAAGGAAGGTATAGTGGGAAAGAGCGAGGGGGAGGAGATGCGAGGAGAGATCGAGGGGAGACGAGGGGTCAGAGGACAGTGGCGAGGAAGGAAGCGGGCAGAGAGGGTGTAGTGGAAAAGCGTACTGCCTCTTGTTATATACAGATACACACTGTGTTCTGCGTATAATACAGATACATGTACATGCTGCTCTGTGTTAATTACAGATTCACCGCTTCTCTATGTATAATACGATCCCCACGCGCTCTTGTGTATAATAACGATATACTGTACAAGCTGCTCTGTGTATAATACAGATACATGTACAAGCTGCTCTGTGTATAAGATACACTGGACAAGCGCTCTGTGTAATAATACAGATACACACGCTGCTCTGTGTATAAGACAGATACACACGCTTCGCTATTATAGCTACCGAGACACACCTGCCTCTGTGTATAATCAGATACACTGTACAAGCTGCTCGTGTATAATACAGATACACTGTACTAACTGCTCTGTGTATAATACAGATACACTGTCAAGCTGCTCTGTGTACATAACAGATACACACGCTGCTCTGTGTACAAAATAATACAGATTCACACGCTTCTACTATGTAATAAACAGATACCCACCGGCTCTGGTGTATAATACAGATACACTGTACAAGCTGCTCTTGTATAATACAGATACACACGCTGCTCTGTGTATAATACAGATACACTGTACAAAGCTGCTCTGTGTATAATACAGATACAAAACACGCTGCCTTTTTTTATAAATACAGATGTACACTGTACAAGCTTGCTCTGTTGTAATAAATACAGATACCCCAACTCTTCTCTATGTATAATACAGATCACACGCGGCTCTGGTGTATATACAGAGTACACTGTACAAGCTGCTCTGTGTATACTAAGATACACTGTAAACACACAGCTGCTCTGTGTAGTAATACAGATTCACACGCTGCCTGTGTCTAATACATTCAGACAAACCGGCTCCTCTATGTAGAATACCGATACACTGTACAAGCGCGCTGGTGTATATACAGATACTGGTACAAGCTGCTTTGTGATAATACAGATTACAAACCGCTGCTCTGTTTATAATACAGATACACTGTACAGCGGCTCTGTGTATAATCATATACACACGCGTCCTCTATGATAGATACAGCTACAGACTGTACAAGCTGCCTTGTGTATAATTTGCAGAATACACGCTGCTCTGTTTATAATCAGATACATACGCTGCTCTGTGTAAATAAATACATATCAACACGCTGCACTGCTTCTAATACATATACACGCTGCTCTGGCATATATCAACATGCTGCAAACTGCATATAATACGATCATGCGCAGCTCTGTGTATAATACAATAAACGCTACACACGTGTATTAACAGATATGTCTCTCTGTGTATATAAAGATCACATGCTGCACTTGTATTACGATCATGCTGCTCTGTATATGTACAGATACATGCTGCTCTGTGTATCATATAGATACACAACGCTGGCACTGTGTTATAAACAGATACATCTGCGCTGTGTATATACAGATACAGCCCTGCGCTGTGTATAATACAGAATACATGCTGCTCCTGTGTAATAATCTAGATACACACGCGTGCTCTGGTGTATAATACAGATACAGCTGCTCCTGTGTTTAATACAGATACATTCTGCTCTGTGTATATTAAGATCACAACCTGCTCCGTGTAATACTACAGGATACACATCATACTAAACCCCTGGCCTGCTGTGAGATCACTGTAGAATAATCAGGTGCCTCACATTTAATTAAACTAATAACACAGTTATTCAAAGAGCTCTGCATCTAGGGGGAGAAGGTATTTTCCCTGATTTTCTGGTGTATTATTAGGGGTAGTGGTTAATTTGTTCCCTGATGTCTGTGTATTATGAGGGGTGAGAGGTCATGTGTCCCGGATGTTCTGGGCATTTAGAGGGGGTGAGAGGTATGGTGTCCTGAGTTCCTGTGGTATTATAAGGGGTGGAGAGGTATGTGTTCGTCCCTGAGTCTGTGGTATTAGGGGGGGTGAGAGGTATGTGGTCCGTGATGCCTGTGTTTTCGAAGGAGTTGAGATGTATGTGTTCCTTATGCGTGTTTTAGGAGGAGGTGAGAGGTAGGTGTTCCTGATGTCTGTGAATTAGGAGGGCCTTAGAGATATGTTTCCTCTGAGGTCTGTGTATTAGGAGGGGGTGGAGGTCATGTGTCCCTGATGGCTGTATGTTAGGATGAGAGAGATGTGTTATTTTATCAGTATATATTGTATAAGAGGGGTGTGTATATATCACATATAACAGGGGCCATGTGTCCCTGTATATAACAGTATGAGAGGGTGTGTCTATCTCAATATAGGAGGGGGTCCATGTTTCCCTTTATATACAGTATGATAGGTGTGTTGTATATTCCCTATAGGAGGAGTCCATTGTCCCTGTAATACAGTATGGAGGGGTGTGTAACTGTAATAAACATATAGG